>PVJX010034224.1:0-19137 GCA_004027295.1 Dolichotis patagonum
AATGAAAGTAAGACATGTTTTTGGTAAGTTATAAGGCATGAAAGATGTGTTTGTTTAATAGAAAAAAAGAATAATCTTTTTTGCCTAAAAGCAGAAAGAATGTTATGAGAAAGGAGAAATATAAGACAAAAAGGTAAATAACAAAGAAGATTATAGAAGGTTTGCAGAAGATAAAAGGAATTTTGCATGATTAAACTGGGTAAAATTAGAAAGGAATTATTTAATTTTTTAGAATTTTACATTAATATAAAAGTACAACTATGAAAAATTGCAAATTTATTCCCTATGTTAAATTTTTTTCTTTGAGAATTGATGTTTGTAATAGAGAGCAGAGAATTATTGGTCTTTTGATTACTTAGGAAAATTGAATCCTCTCTAATGAAGAGCTGATATTGTTCTTAAGCCTAAGAGGCTTTCCAAATTTGCCTTTAAAGCCTTTTGATTGTCATTTAGTTTTAAATGAATGTCTGTTGTTCACAATCACCTGTAAGCTTTTGATCAAAGACTTTAATCCTCTGATATTTGGGTTAAACTACTCAAAATCAAGTTCTAGACTATGTCTTTTGGCATTCAGCTGAATTTGGGACATTTCAAATGGGACTTTGGGATGCCTGAAAGAAAAATACTGAACTAATTAGGCTTCTTAAATATGTTAAATTGTACAGAATGCATTGTCAAATAAAATGTAACAATAAATCTTCTGTGATTTGTATTTAAAGTGTTCTTAATACAAGTTCAACAAATTTTATGAAGTTCATAGAAATTTGGTAGTCCTGAGGTAAAGCCATAAATCATAATTTCAATAATTTAAAATACCTTATGCAACAGAAATATTAAACTCCCTTGTTACTTTACATTAATGGGCTCCTGAAGTGTTTCATATTCAGGAAGACTCATGGAAGTACTCAGAAAAGTACAGGTCTTTAATGACCCTGAGATCATTTCACTGGATTGGGCATGAATTCCTAGAACTCTAATGAAAAGACTGATTGATCCATAGTAGTGCTAATACAAGATTAAGAGCAGGTGAAATTGATTGAATACCAGAGAAACATTTTAGCAGATTTTCATTCTGGATCAACCAGTGCTGAGATTCTCTGATTATACAATTTGGATAATCTCTTTAAGATTAATCATCTATGATAAACTATTTGTTATGGTTTGTGTCTGGATGTCCCCCAAACTCTCATGTGGTCATAGATGGGGCATTTTTCAGAGGTGACTGGGTCTACGGTGTGTGATGGTGGTATTAATTCATGGTGCAATGCTAGGATCAAGGGTGCTAGGATTAAGGGTGTGAGTGCTATGAGCTCTCAATGGCCTGGATAAGATATAAGGAATAGAAAGAGCTATGGTCATCCCTTGTTGCTTTGCTACCTATTGCCCACCATAAACTTTCTCTTCTGCATTGCCTGTCTACAATGCCACCCTGACTTTGAGACACTGTATTATGACTGAAACCTCTACAAACTGTGAGCCAAATAAACTTTGCTCTTTAACTTTTTGGGTGTTAGGCATTTTGTCTCAGCAATAAGAAAAGTAATGAAGACACATTTAATAAGTAGCACTATATACCTGAGTTGGAGAAATTACCTGGCATTTAAAAGGACATAAATTCAAAGTTAAGGATAGACTTATGGATAGTCTTAGTGCCAACCCTAGTCATTCTGAGCCTTTAAGTTTTTAATTATTAAAATTTCACTCTACTTATCATGGAATAAATAAAATTTTGCAAATTATGGGAAAATATTGGCCTATGATTTTTTGAAATTGTTAAAATGGCTCATGACAAATATTTGGCTTGTCAAATAATTATTGCAGGAAGACAAAACTTTGGGTGGTATGTTTCTGCTGCCTAATGAACCTTTTGAATAATAAAAAAGACTGTTCAGTTACCACCTTTAATAGGACATAAATATGTTCTTGAAATAGTCTATGTTCTCTGACTGTATAGCAGTTTTCTATGTAAAAATGCTGGTACTGGAATAGTCTTAAAAGGTATTTTCAGGGCTGTAGCTCATAGTAGAGTATCTGATTCGTATGTGCAAGACCTGGGTCCAGTTTTCCATCACCAGAAAATAAATACACAAAGTTTTGTTGGAAATATGCATTCCTTATAGGGCATCTTGGAGAAATCTCTAGCAACAAATTCCTATTTAGTAGGTAAAGTATAAAACAGTTAAACAGCATAGTGTTGCCATTGTCTCTATCTTCTGGAAAGGTTAAAAGGTTAAATAGTATTTTCAGCTGAAATTGGTAAGGTTAATTGAATTGCTTTGCACAAAGTTACCATCATTAGTTTTAATAGAAGAAATGATTATTGAAAGTCCTATGTCCTTAATAATATAATTGTCTATGTCTCCTGTTCTCCTAAGTTAGAATCTGACTAAATACTGAAAGAATTTAATGCACTGTGCCAAGGCAGATTTTTATCAAGCAAAGGAAGCTCTTCACAATCCACTGACTGGTGTTAACCAAATGTTTTAGTTACTTGCTTCTTGTTGGGATAAACTAGCCAACACCCACAAGTTAAATGAGGAAAGGTTTATTGTAGTTTATAGTATTTAGAGGTTTCAATCTAAGCCAGTTACAAGGCAGGGTGGCATGGCAGAGGATAAACAGTTCAAGGTGTGGCAGGCAGGAGACAGCAGCAAACCTTCCTTTCCCTTTTATCCCTTCCAGGCTACAAGCTTATTGGATAACACAATGCAGGATGGGTCTTTCCATTATCTACATCCAGAGCTATGCTAAATCAATCACACACCCTTAATCAAGTATCACATACTTATGATCCAGGTACTCCCAAAAGTCCCATCTAGGAGCACATGAGGCTATGGACAACATTTTAGAAACAGCCATGACACCAAAGCCTTCACAATCTAGAATCTGAAGGCAGGGTCTTCTCAAAATGAAATCAGAAAAAGACTACTCTTAAATCCTATTGAAAAGGAGCATACCACCTTATCACCATCCATACTATAGTTAAGCTTCAGGACCTTGAACTTTGTGTCTATATGTTACAATTTAAGGGAGCCCCTCAAGATTCCTGGAACTGTACATTTGCCTGTGATTTTAGAGTGAAACTAGGAACATGCTTCCTCAGAAGTAGATGACATTTTACATATAGACAGTTCCTCTCAAGACATCAGAGCAAGACACTCCATTATAATTAGACTATTATCCCCTCTTATTTTTCTTCACTTATGCCTACCTCTTTTGTTTAGTGGGATAAAGCTATAAGTCAGTGACATTTGCAGGTAACTCACTGGGATGTAAGATCTTCCATGCTAAGCTTGGGTCTTTATCAGACTTAATGACCTTTGGTCCACTCAGCGGCTAACTTTGGTAATAACATTTGCATAGCAATTGATTCAAATTATACTAGTGGTCCCTTTTGTAGAAGTGAGTTGCTAAACCCTTCCCAGCACCTATGTTCACTCCTTACTTTCATTTTACCTAGATTGTAAGATGTTAGATTACCTACTAGCTGATCAAAGTGTCAGTGCAGTTGCTAATACTTTCTCTTTCATATGGATAAGTACATTGGATATCATCCAGACTCAGTTGCAAAAAAATTAATAAGCTATTTGATTAAAATCGATACATTCCTCATCTGGTTCATTCTCTTTGTTCGCTTCAACTGGTCTGCTTCATGAAGACCCTGCCTGAGGAAAACACCCTAATTTTATACTGACATTCCTAAGGGTAGTCTCTTTGGTGCTCCAAGTTTTCTTTTAAAAGTCTTAAATTTCTATGTGCAAACAACTGCAGAAGGCTAACTGGTCTCTCTTCAGCTGCACTGAGAGAACATATGATCATGAGGATACTGTAATCTATGAATGATGCATATTAATTGAGATTGGAAATTTAGAATGATCATGACCAAGTGCAGCACTGATGCCCTAAACGTTGGTCACACTCTCATGTAGGTAGGTGAAAGTCTGACCAAAAAGGAAAATTGTTAATTAGAATTGTAGGGGGCTAGACTAGGCATTGGGCCCAAAAACTCACATCCCTACAGAAATTAATCACAGTAACCAAGTCGAGAAGCCAAGTAACCAAGTTGTAACCAAGTGATTGAGCAAGAGTTAGTTCATTAATTTGTCTTCTTGCCTCTCTTCTGTTTTACTTAATGCTATCTGATCATACTGTTGGCTGGCTGGAGTTCTCAAAATCTCTGGTTCTAGAAATTACCTAATTTGGAAATGTGTTTTCTTTTGCTTTTCCTCGGATAAACATTGCTAAATGTATTTGGCTAAAATTCATTTAAAAACTAAAATTGCAAGAAACTGAAAGTGCATAATAAGGTTTAAGAGCCCTGCTGAATTATGTAGTAAGGTATCATCTGGACATTATCAAATGTGTTTGAAGATAGGGAGATCAGCATTTACCTTAGCATTGCTGGTTCAGGAGGAGCAGAAACCCTGAAACAGATTATGTACAGATTGAAAAAGCAGAGACAGAATTTATGCTCTTTCAAAAATATCAGGTTGTGTGGGGAATCAGCTGGACAGCTCTGCTTGAAAGAAGAGCAGTTATCGCCATTTTGGATAAACTTGACCCTATTTCCATGTATTGATATGTACAGAGCTGGCTAGGCCATTTCTTTGTCCCCTTCAATTGGCTTTAAGCAATATAAATTAGGCTGGCTGAGGAGCTGATGTGCAATCTTTTAAGCAAGAGAACAATCTATTTCCCCACCCAGTGACTCCCGAAAAACACAGTTGAGCTGGGCTGGATGAAGAGCCATGCTCCATGCTGTCTCCGTGGCTGAGACCAGCCTCCGATAAGAGGTTATGACTTTCCAGGGCCAAAAATATTGTATCTATTTCTCTGTGCATGTTACGGAGGTGATCTAGGCTTCCTATCCCGCCCGGTTCACTTGGCACTCACATATTTTCCAACAATCTCACTGTCACTCATCCCTGAGCCACTTCCCTTGTGGAGACTTAATAAAACTCAGGCTGGGCTGTGGGGCATCATCTTTGTTCTGGAGAACTTTCATCTGGGCTGGACTTAGGACCCCTTCGCTCATCATAACTATATATACATATGGCCTTAGTGTCTTTATTCTCACCTTGAGTTGCACTGGAAGCAGAAATTGGAATTTACTCACTAGAATTCTAATAACTTTCTTTTAGGACTATGGATTTAAACTTCTCTGATCATGATTAGGACCAGGAAAGGCTCTCTATAAGGTTGTAAAGAGTAATAGATAGATACATGGTCACAGAAGAAAAAAATTGAGATTCAGAGAAGGTTTTGTTTTACCTTTTTAACTGTGAAAAATTGTAAGCATGAAAGAACATGTAATGCTTGTGTACGGGAGTATGTGTATGTGTGCAGATGTAAATGTGTGAGTATGTATATAAGGCTTAAAGAACAAAAATTAACAAATTCTCATGAAATCACATCTAGCTTTAGGTGAAGAACAATACTAAAACCTTAGAAGAACTTGTGCTTCCCCAGCCACATCCAGTTGAGAAGAGATTGGTTTAGAGATAGAACAGCCTTGAGTTTAAACCATGATGGGAAGGATCTAGCTGGGAAGAACTGGCTGGATGTGGAAGAGAGAAGAAAGGATGTTTGATAGTGAACTATTATTGTGATAACAGGAGCAGAACCTCAAGGCACAAAAGGAATGGACCAGATAGAGACAGCCAGCTTGGGTGATGGGAAGATTATTAGGAAGTTGAAGTTCCTCTGATAGCTTCATAATTATCAGTAGAATAAGAAAAGGATTCAGCCACTAAGTGGGGGGAAGTCTTTAAAGAATGATGAGGCATGATTCGAAGTAGTTATGGTTGACAGGGAAGTGAGTTGCTCAGATAAATGTAATTATTTGGCTGGTCAGTGTTGAAGGCCTATTTCAGACTTATTGTACATTGATATTTTTTGAAATAACATTTATACACATTTCTGGGATTTATTACCACAGTTGATCAGTATATATAGTATGCAATGCTCAATCTCTTTGAACATTAATCATTTTTATGCATTGGGAATTTCATACTCTTAATAATTTTGAAATGCAAATTATTTTAACACTACGCTACTGTGTGAAAAGAAAAATAATAAATAATTCCTGTATCTTTTTGGTTCTTATATAGAACTTCATTCTGTTCTTTCTCTGCCCTGCCCTTCCAGATCCTATTGATTACTACTATTTTATTCTATTCTTTCATGAGATTCTTCTGAATTCTTGCAAATGAATGAGACTATGGAAGACCACTACACTGCTCTCTCCAGAAAAACAAAGCCTTTGCCACAACTTGTAGAGGTGACTATACTGAAACAAATATTCCTGGCAGTAAAGGTGCCGGCCTTGCATTCATCAAAACTATCTGTGCATTGCTAATTGGAGGACTCTGTGCCTTTGTGTGGCTGCAAAGTTTCTTTCTCTATGCACTCTGCTGCAACCCCTACCTACCTCCCTGATTGAGACCAATAAAAGCCATGAACTTTTGGAGACAAGCCTTTTGTTCCACAGAGAACATTGGAACATGCCAGAGGTCCTCAACTGCAGAACTTTTCCTCTTTGTTTTTCTTTTGCATTTGTGTACCATATCGCCAGGTGGGTTGGCCTGAGGTCCTCCATGGGGGATTTAATATGAGAGCATCATTTTTCTTTCCATATTGTAAAATCCTTTTAATTCCTTGGTTAAAGTTATTCCTAAATATTCGAGGACTGGATTTATAGCTATTACGAATGAGATTGCTTTCTTTATTTTTCAGTAGGTTCATTACTTTTCAGATGTAGAGAGGCCACACTGACTCCATTTTGTCCTGGAGACATCTGGTAGACAATGTTACGGAAAAAGTGCAGGCCTCAAAACATCGCCCCCACCCCAAGGTAAAAACATGAGGTCCTGTAAGGTCAAGAAGTAAACAAGTTATATAATCTGAGCATGCGCAATTTGAGTTTCCTTGTTCTTTATCTCAATAAAAGCTACTTGCTTAGGCTGGCAGGGCAGCAGCCATTTTGCTGAGCCTTACTGTGTGCGACCCTTTATTTTCCCTTTGCTTGCAGAATCCCAACATTCATATATTAAAATGGTGCTTTGTTTTATGTCATTTTTTTTATATCCTTCAACTTTACTGGGTTCACTTTCTAATATCTAATTTCATTGTTCTAACAGTTTTTTGATGGAGTATTTAAGCTTTTCTCTATATAAAATCACATCTTTGGTAAATGTGAATAATTTAACTTCTTTTTCAATTTGAATGTCTTATTTCTCCTTTTGCTAAATTGTCTTTGCTAAGACTTTCAGTACTATATTACATAAGAATGGTAAAAGTGGAAAGCTTTATCTTGTTCCTGATCTTAGAGGAAATGCTTTCAGTTTTTTCTCCACTCAGCATGTTGGTCATGAATTTTCATAAATATCCTTTAGTACTTTCAGATATGTTTCTTCCATATGTAATGTGTTGAGAACTTTCATCAGGAAAGGAGGTTTCATTTTATCAGGTTTTTCTACATTTATTGAAATGATAATATGGTTTCTATACTTCATTTTATTGATGAATTGTGTCTTGTTTATTGATTTCTTTCTGTATGTTGAAGGTCCCTCTTGTATCCCTGAGATGAGTTCCACTTGATCGTGATTTTTTTGATATCCTGTTAAATTTGGTTTGCTGGTATTTTACTGAGAATGTTTGCAACTATGTTTATCAGGGATATGGAGCTGTGGTTTTGTTGTCCAATTGTGGTAGTTGTCATTGTCATTGTGATTAGCAACTGTTGTTTCTTTGTCTGGTTTTGGTATCAGGATAATGCTAATCTCATCAAAAGAGTTTGTTAGACTCTCATTTCCATGGTTTTGAAATTTTTAAGAATTGGAAATAGTTCTCTAAATGTTGTATAGACTTCATCAAGATAGCCATCTGTTCTTGTACTTTTTTTTATATGTGAGATTTTTAATTACTGCTTTGAGATCATTACTTATTTTGGTCAGTTTAGGTTTTCTATTTCATCTTGATTTAACATTGTTAAATCGTATATTTGAGTTCAAGTATTTATTCATTCTTTTTGGGTTTTCCTGGTTTTTAGCATATGACTAATTGTGTCATATGACTATGATCCTTTGTGCACAACTGTAGTATCTGTTATGACAGCTCTCTCATGCCTGATTTTAGTCATTTGGGTCTTCTCTTTTTTCCTTGATTAATCTAACTAAAGTTTTGCCTAAATTTTTTCGTTTTTCCAATTTTGTTGATCCTTCCAAAAGAAAATTATGCTTTTTAAATTATTTATGCATTTGTTTATTTTAGTTTTTATTTCTGCTCTGCTATTTCTGTTAATTTTGACTGTGCTATTTTTATTCTTTTTATGTCCTTTCAGTATATTGTTGGGTTAATAATTTAAGATCTTTCTATTTGTTCAGTGTATGAATCCATTTTTATATAATTTCCTCACAGTACTGATTTAGCTATATCCACAGATTTTGATACATTATATTGTACTATCAATTCTAGAAATTGTTTCTAGAAATTGTTTAATTTTCTTTTTAATTGCTTCAACTACCCATTGGTCATTTAGGAGCATGTTATTCAATTTCCATGTATTTGTATACTTGCCACTGTTCTTGTCAATTTGCAGTTTTATTCTTTTATAATCTGATAAGGCACAAAACATGATCTCAGTCTTTTTAAATTTTCTGAGACTTGATTTGAGTTTGACACATGATCTATCCTTGAGAACTTTCCATGTGCCAGTGAGAATGTTGTGATTGATACGTTGTGACAACTTGAGAAGTTTAGAAGTTTAAGAGGCTCAGCAGGGTGCCAGGGTTCTTCCATGTTGGTCTCCCAAGTTGGGCACTAAGTTCCAAATATCCTCATCCTGCCCAAGAGGAGGGCAAGGACATTTTGTGAGTGCTACCTCAGCCTGGGCTGGGGGGTGACCTGTGTACAATACAAGGGAGGATAAGAGCCTTTCTCTTTCCTCCTTTCTCTCTGGCTGCTTTTGCTGGCTGCTTCCTTGAAGTGTTGCCCCAGGGCCTTTTGGAGCCAGCTGTTATGGACTGAAACTTCCACAAACTATAAGCTAAATAAACCTTTCCTTCATTTTGTGTATTAAGTATTTTGTCTCAGCAATGAGAAAAAAATAACTGAGATAGAGGAGAAGAATGTATATTTTGCTGCTGTTGGATTAAATGTTGTGTTCATCTGCTGCGTACTATGGCTCAGTAGATGTTTGAGTTTTCTATCTGAATGATCTGTCTATTAAGGAAAGTGGTGTGTTGAGGTCCTCAACTATTTTTGTGTTATAGCCTATCACTTACTACCTTCATATATAATATTTGCTTTATATATTTGGTCCCATATTGGGTGCATATATAATTGTTATATGTTCTTGCTGGATTGAACCTTTTTTCAATGTATAATGACATTCTTTGTCTTTTTATAATTTTTAGTTTTAAGTCTGATTTATCTGAGTATAGCTTGCTTTTGTTTTTGCATTTGAATGATATAGTTTTTTCCAATTCTTCACAGTTGGAAAAAAAATATGCTGTGAAAATGCAAAACAAAGTCTATATGTATAATGCAAGACAAGTCTATGTGTATAATTACAAGTGAAATGAGTTTCTTGTATGTAACATATAGTTGGGTACTAAGTTTACAGATTCAGCCAGTCTGTGTCTTTGGATTGGTAAATTTAAACTACTTACATTCAAGGGATATACATCTTGTCATCTTATAAAGTGTATTCTCCTATTTCTGTATATATTTTTTTCATTTCTACCTCTATTATTTTTGTGATTTAGTAGTTTTCTCAGCTAGGGTAATGGGGCAAATTTCAGAGTTAAAACAAAAGTAAAAATTCACAGTTAAAGCAAAAATGAGGATTCAAAATTAAAATGAAGGTGAGAATTCAGAATTAAAATGTTTTGTTTGTTACCGGGGATTGAACTCATGACCTCACACTTGCCGGGAAGGCACTTAAGCTGTTGAGCTAAATCCCTGGCCCTAAAATGAAAGTTAGTACAACAGAATTAAAATGAAAATAAATATGTCAGCTAAACCTGTTGAAATCCCCAGAGGAATCTGGGAAACACTTCCCTTAGGAATGATGGGTTTATTAGGAAAAAGCAGGTTAAGCATACAGATGTCAAAATACTTCCTGGAATTACTGATTTAGACTATTTGGGAGAAATTCAGATTCTGATCCAGTTGCATGATGTCTGGGTTTTTAAACAAGGAGATTATGTAGCCAAATTAATTATTTTACTTGTTGTCAAGGCTGAAGCCACTAGTTGAGAACAGATCCAGGGGAATGAGGCATCTGGTGGTACCACCCATGGGGAGGTGTTCCTTACTTAGGAAGCCACAGGGGATAATAAGTGGTCCTGATTTGTGCCAGTATTTTGTTGATCAGGCCTCAGATCCTGTACTGTTGAGATTAAGGAAAAATATTTTCAGGGACTGATGGATGCCACAGGGAATCATGGGCAGTCCCAACCTGTGTCGATATTTTGTTGGTTAGGCTTTGGATCCTGTTGGAAAATATTTTCCCAAGCCTGTACAATGGACCCTCAAGTTATAAGCAGTCTGACATATGAACAACCTGGATTATGATCAGAATTTTAGTTTTAACTTACAACCAAAGCCTTGAGTTATGACCCAAGTGTTGGATGTTTGTGCTTCCTCATGGTCTCAGATACAGATTTAACACTTTAAGAGTTCTAAAGACATATTACAACATCCTTTCCTATGTGGAGTTAATTGAGAAGTCTGGGTCAATCTCCCTCTAAACACACTGAGATCTGCTTGTATATAGGAGAGATACATTGGAGTCTGCTTGTATATAGGAGAGATACATTGGAGTCTGGAGATAGAGAAGCCTGAGCCTTCAGAAATGAATTGAGCTCATAAGTCAAACATCTGTCATGTACCTGATTGCATGGATGATGTATTGCTTGTTTTCAACTCTTGGCAGCAGTTTACCCATATTTTTGCAGGAACTGAATATGCTTTGATGCAGCATAAGTTATGCATAGCCCAGAGAAAATTCAAACTAGTTCCCCCTGTGGTTATTTGGGTACCCTGTTGGTGTGAGGGCAGGAGTTTGCTTGTATTATTGCAGGAAGTGAATGGACAGCATGGTACCCTCTACAAGTGTGTAACCATGGAGAAGTTATCCCCATGACACATCTGTGGAGAAATTTAACTCTGATCTCTTTACCAGTTAGAGCCTTCTCCCAGATGACAACTGAAGAAAACTAGCCAGGAGGTAGAAAAATTTGTCCATCATTGAGGCTTGCCTTGTATCTGTTGAGGGCCTTTGGATGGGACCTCTAGGGGTGTCTCTGACTGCCAATCATGGATATATCCCTTTTTTGCCAGAAGTAGACAGACATTCTTTACCTTTTACCCCCTCACAGCAGTTAGGGGTACTTGCTTAGAGAAGATAGCTTGGTTGGTATAGATAGACAGGACTATGCTCTTGAAAGGAGCCAGAACAGACACATTACAACTGTGAATGGAGGTCTCATTAAAGGTTGAACTTCAAGACAAAAGATAGAATAACTACACCTACCTACTTCCCCTAGGAATGAAAAACAGTGATTGATATTCAACTGATGCTATTACAAAAACAAAAAAGGTGCAATGTGGGAAACCAGATGTCATGGTTTATGTCAGTGGCTCCCAAGCCTTACGCAATGAGAAATGAGGCCTAATTTCCTCTTTGAGCACAAAGGAGAAAGGCAGGATACAGGTGTGATGGCAGCTTCTAGGAAAAAGTCAAAACAACTGAGATCCAGTTGTTTTCTTGGACAGATGCAGATCAAAATATTAGATCCTATCCAGATAGACTGCAAATGGGAATGTGAAGAAGTACTGTATGTGATTATGTGGGCTTAGTAACACACTTTGTGTCTGAATTAAGCTACTTACACATAGACAGGGCTTGCTCTACCATGTGTTAGTCAGCTTTACGTCACTGTTACAAAACACCTGAGATAAACAACTTCTAAGGAGGAAAGGTTTATTTTGGCTCATGGTTTCAGAGGCTTCAGTCCATGGTTGCTTGGCCCTGTTGTGCAGGATCTGTGACAGCACAGGACTTCATGTACTGTTCATCACATTGTGGCCAGGAAGCAAACAGAGCAAGGCAGGACCTTGGGTCCCTGTATCCTTTTAGGGGAGAACACATCCCACAGTGACTTAACTTATGTCTAGTGGGCCCTAGCTCCTAAAGGTTCTTGCAAGTAGCACCATGAAATGGAGGCTCAACCTTCAATACATGGGCCTTTGGAATATAATCAAGATCCAAATTATAGCACCATGGTTCCTGAAAGAGTGGCAGAAAGAGGAGAGGGAGAGTAGAAAGGGAAGTAAATAAGCAATTTTCCTCTTTCGAATTCTTCATCTGATACAGCACTCAACCTGGTGATCAGTAGAGGGCAAAAGAGAGCAGTGGGGTGAAGAAAAGCTTACTATTATTCACTGGAAAAAATTTGAAATAAATACCCCCAATATACCTAATTATTTTTATACAATCATCTCTCATTCTTCTCCCAAAGCTCCTAGAAGCCCAAAGATGCTTGTGTTTATTTTTGCAATTTCTATGCATGGTATTCAGCTCAATAAATATTTGTTAAAAGAATGCTTAATCCTGAAACGATATTTAACACTTTAAAATTTAAAGATAGACAGTGATAGCTCAAATTTCTAAATTGAAAAGCTGCTAGTAGCTTCTAATTTCCAGCAGTCTCTGACATAATTACATGGTCTATTGTTGTGTTTGGACATTGTCTACAAGTGTTATTCACTGTAGAATTTTCTTCTTCAAATAGCTGTCTTGCAGCTATTTATAGTTGTTTTCTTAATTTAAATGAAAGCAGGATAGAAGCCAGCATCCCTGTCCTGCTGCTGTGTACACATGCTTTAGAATGATTGCTAAATATTTGCTGGCTTCTCTAAAAAGAAAACGATCTTCGAGGCGTTATAACTCTAGAGGGATTGGAGCCAGATGAGAAGCATATAATCTGTATTTCCACATTCTTTCTTCATATAGGTAGCAAGTGACACCTGAAAACTAGAGGTGCTGAATGCTAGAGGGAAACTTATCAGGCTCCTTTGTCTTAACTATTCTTAGCTAAATTGTGGAATGATCTGAAATCAGGACAGGTGAGGAGAGGCTGAAACAGAGGTTGGGTGAATTGGAGAATGCAGGGAGAGAACAAAGGCTTTGAAACCAGAGACCCTTGGGTTGGAACATGGACAAGTCACATGTGTCTTAGAACACAGTGTCTTCATCTAGGGCGGGGAGTTGGTGACGTTGCCTTTTCAGAGTCTTCCATACCTACTGAATGAGGCTGGGTGTGGCACCTGAGTGGCAGATATCAGCTACTGCCATTTGTGCACCAGGCCTACAGCACCCCGGTGTTACAGAGCAGCCACCCTGATTCTCTGTCATCCCTTGAGACAAGACAAGAGTTTTCTGAGCAATTTTATTTTTTCAGAAACTCCTTCAGAGGCATTGCCCATATGTTCTATGGTTGTTTTTTTTTTTTCTTTTGTGAAAGTCTAAACACACATTTGGGCTTTTTTTTTAACCATCTCACTGTTGCCTTACTGTTTACCTTTTTCACTTGAGGCAAGCTGTGAGTTTCAGTGCTCATCTGGTTCACTTGGCAGAGAGGATGATGACATTTATGCCACTGAAGAGTGGTTGACATTTAAATCTTAGCAGAAACCGTTGGAGCACTTCCAGGTTAATCTTGGAAAATTGACTTAAAACCAATTCATTCTTTTTAACCCCTTTAAAGACATCAATAATTGATGGTGGTCACTTCCAGGTGAGAGGGACCCGGGAGAGCAGAGGTGTGAAAGGCGGTTTCCACAATGCTCTGGGGAGCCCTCACCCTGCTGTTCACACCATTCTGTAATCCCTGCCTCTCCAGCTCGATTGGACTTCCTGACTGGTCTCTAATGAACACAATTCAGCATAAGTGATGGAATCCATATTAAAGGAACATGGTGTCCATTTGGGGTGGGTGTTTCCTCTTGCCTTCTCTCTTATCTGCTCCCTCAGAAGGAAGCTGCTTACCATGTTGTCAGGTGCCCTTTACAAAGGCCTATGTGGCAAGACAGAGAGGAAGAGCTAATGGTAACAAGTCTGTGAGAAACTCAGGCTCTTGGCCTGAGGTACTAAATCGACCCAAAGCCATGTAAGGTGGAAACAATATCTCTCATTGCCAATGTTCAGAGGAGACTGTGGTTCCCAGTCAACAGCCTGCCCGCCACAGCCTCAGTGATAAATTTGAGTCAGGGTCAACCAACTAAGCAGGCCCTCGACTTTCAGTCCATAGAAACTGTGACATCATAAATGCTTTTTTGTTTTTAGCATTTGGGAGGTTGAGGCAGGAGGATTACTGGGAGTTTGAGGTCATCCTGGGCTACATAGCAAGATCAAAGCCAGCTTTAGCTATATAGTGAGATTCTATCTCAAAAAACAAAAACAAAAAAAAAAGAGCTTTGTTATATTAGGTTGATAAATTGGGGGTAATTTGTTACACAGCAATAAGTAATAATATAGGTAGAGAAATTGAAAGAGGGTTACCAAAAGCAGCTTTTTTCTTTTTATTTTATGCCTTCTATATCATATGAAGTTTTAAATTTTATACATGTATTATATTTACTCTTTAAATAACTCTCAACAGGTGTTACTTAGGCTGCTAGATTGTGGTAAATACTGCAAATTGGCTCACTCAACACAAATTCCAACAGCTTCTATTCCTTATATAAAGGAGCTAGAAAAAAAAGAAAAAAGACAGAACACTTAAATCCTATATTTCCTGGACTCTCTTGCAACTGGAAACTCACATGTGACCTACTTTTTACCAAGCATATATACTGACTGGACAAAACTTAGAATAAGGAAATCAGCAATTCGGGACGGTGGAACGCTCTGGGAAATCTGCCGGTGGAGATGTCTGCTGTTCTCCAGTAGCTGTGGTAGAGATTCTGTGGTCTAAGTGTGGGTAAGCTACTAATTGTCAGTATCAACAGTGCCAGATGATGGAGTGAGGTTGCTGTGGTGTTCCCATAGGAACAGCTCTGTAGAGTAGCTGGAGCTTTTTATTCAGTGCCACTGTTCCTGGATGGCTGAGGAACACCCCAGATAAGAATTTAACTTACTGAGACCTCTTATCAGTCCTATCTGATAACTGACAACATTTTAAGTTAAATTATATTTGACTTTCCCTTTGGTGTTATTAAACTTTAAAAGATTATGTAAGGCTTTGCTTTAGGTATCAACTTTGATGTGGCTTCCTTTAATGTCACTCAGAATGACAATGCTGGCAGGACCAAGGAGTCAGATCTGTTTAGGCACCTGGGTTACAGCTCCAGGTTCTGTAAGTGGCCTGGACCCTTGACTCGCTGAGCTGTTTTCCACCAGATTGTCATTAAATTTATAAGACAAATTTACCAGATTGCCTACTTCAGTCCTACTCTATCAAACACCCAAAGAGCCAGACCTAGGAAGGCTGCTTCCCAAGGTCCATAAAACTTAGAAAAACTATCTATAGGGGAACCCATAGTAGAAGCCAAACATGGGTAGTTTGATGTTACTACCTAAAGAAGACAGAAAAAATAAATACTTAAAATATGTTCAGAAAAAAATTTTCTCTAAAAGAGAGGCAAGTAGTTATCAAGTCAAAGAGAAATTTTATAATGGGTAGTATATTAATGAACTTTCCCTCCCTGACAATACACCTGAGATAAACAATTTAAAGGAGAAAAGGTTTATTCAGACTCACGGTTTCAGAGATTTTAGTCCCCAATCAGCTTGCTCCATTATTTCTGGGCCTATGGTCAGGAAGAAACATCTGGCAGAGAAGGTGTGCCAGAGAAGAACAGCTCCCATTAGGGCTAGAAGAAAGGGAGGAGAAGAAAAAGAGACAGAACATGCTGGTGGGTGTCTTAGTTACTTTTTACTCATTATTGAGACAGAATACCTAGTGCCCAGGGAAGAAAGTGCTCGGTTTATTTCTTACAATTCTTAGTGTTAAGTTTATTTCTTACAATTCTTGGCGGTTTCAGTCCATATTCAGTTGGCCCCAAGGCAGCATGGTATAGCAGGGCAGCAGTTCATAGCTGCTGCAAGCAAGATGCGAACTGGCAAGAGAGAGACAAACCTTCTTCCCGCCATACATCATATGCTGGCTCCACCCCTGGGTGGGTGAAACACTCACACCACCAAATCCGAGCACTAGACAATGGACCAATCACAAATGCTAGATTTGGTCATGTCCATAATTGCATGAGGCTCGGAGGCCACTGACATAAACTATGACAATGGGCTTCCCCTTTTTCCCAGTTTGCTGCATCTGGGCCTTCATCCTATCAGATGGCGCCACCTAGGTAAAATGGCTGAAGAATGTAGCTCCAAGCAAAGGCCATGGGTGGGTCTTCTCCCCTGTTTGCTGATCCACAAAATGGTCTCTGGAAACATCCTCACAGACACACTCAGAAGTGTGCTTTAGTGACTTCCAGTCAAGTTCACAATATTTACTCTCGTCAGTAACTAATGTCACACTTAGGGGAGCTTGCCCCCCAGGGTGTCTTGGAAAATCCCCCAAATCCCCTACAAGGATGACAGTATACTGTTAAATTTGCTAAATTACAAAGTTAAAGACAACCTTATGAATACATATATACTTATTAAACTTAAAAACTGCCATAAATGTTGGCACACACCTGTAATCCTAGAACTCTAGGAGGCTGAGGCAGGAGGGTTATTATAAGTGTGAACCCAGCCTGGGCAACTTAATGACTTTGCAAGACCCTGTCACAAGAAATAAAGAGGTCTTGGGATATAACTGAGAGCAAAGGTCCAGAGTTCAGTCTTCAATACCACCAATAAAGACCACACACAACAAATAAAATCCAAAAGCCTGAAGATTAGGACTGACATGTATCTCAGTGCTGGAAACTTTGCCTACTATTAGTGAGGCTCTGGGTTCGATTCCCAGCAGCAAAAAGCCAAACAAAACACACTTATGGTATAGCATTAAATGTATGACTTCTTTTTCTTTGTACCAGTAATCAAACTCAGGACCTTGCACTTGCCAGGCAGGTGCTGTGCCGCTGAGCTACATCCCTGGCAAATGTCCAGCTTTCGGAGTAACGCTACTCAATAGACTGCCAGCTCCAACATCCTGTGGGACCTTGTTAGAATGTGAAACCCTGGCGTCCTACCCCCAGGTATTTCAGTTCTCTGAAGGTGTGACCCAGATTTTGGTGATTTTGAGGCAGTTGGGAGGCAGGTTAAAATTTCAAGAAACATTGCTTCAGATTTTGGTGAAATAAACACTCCTGAATTCTACACAGTGCAGTTTCTATCTGCATGCGGGAAGGTAACAGATAACTGTCTCTTATTTGTGCAAGCTCAGGAAATAGACTCCTGAGTACTGAAAGATGGGGCACTGAATGAAGGAACTCAGTTTCATAGATAGTGTAAGGGCTAATCAGGGATTAACTATAGCCAGTCCTTGGGTTGGCAGGACCAGGGAGCAGGGTGCCCATCGCTGCCTGAATCTTGAATTCCAGCAGGCCCATGCATTGAAGTTACTGCTTGAGAATCAGGGAGCTGAAACGCACAAGAGGTAGAAAATCCCTGGTTTGCCGTTCTCCCATCCTTCCAATCTCTCTGTAGACCTTCCTCTTGGCCAAACTGGAAGCCATGTATTGCCCCCCACCCCCTGTAGAGAAGAGACCCCCACACACACAAAAGCAATATTTCTCTATGTTCAGTGTTGTGAAGCTAGAAAGCAAAACAGAAGTTGAGAGTCAACAAAATAAGTTCACTCACTGGCTAGAGGATGAAAAGTTAGGTCTGAAAATCTACTTCTCAACCCATTGGGTTAGGGAGCTTATAGATACAGGGAAAAAGAAGAACGGAGGAAGGAGAGACTAACAAAGAGGTGGATGTTCATGTCTTTTCTTGGAGCGGGCAAAGATGTCCTATCACTCCAGCACCACCCTTTTCACTTCTTTCGTGATGTGATGCTTCCTGCCAGGGCTGTGGGTAGGTGTATCACTTAGTATAGAAATATGTTAAAGGCGTGGAGGGGAAAGAGACCACTAAGAAAACTTTGTATAAGCAACGATGGCTGTTTATTCACCCCCATGAGAGCAGACTGAGTTTGGAGAGCAGAATCAGCAGGAAGTGAGGGTAGAACAAAAGATTTAAAGGGGAGAGAGGAGTTTGCCGTCTTAAGGAATTCAGGGGCAGAGACAGTAAGCGCTTCTTCAAATGGGGGGGGTCAGATATGATTGTGGACACGTTTCTTGGGATGGGCAGTGCAGATGGTCATGGCTTTTTTGTCTTCTATGGGTTCCTGCCAGGCCTGTAGGACTGGAAGTTTTCTGGAGGCATGTAGTTGAGCCATCTTGGATTCGACTGGTTTTGGCCAGTATATCTGAAGAGGGACCTCTGGTATCCAGGCATCCTGTCTTCAAAGATACACAAGATTATGTAGAGCATCAGTTAGGGCACGTTACAGTACACTGGGTCAAAAACAAAAATCATTGCTGAAAATCAGCTGACTCAAAACCTGGGGAATATGGCCAGCAGAGGCAATGCCCTCTGTGACTCAAAGCAAAGCAGGGGCAGTAGAGGAAGGACCCACTCCGGGATTAGTGCAAAGTCTTCATCCAGCCTGCTGAATGGCATAAATCAAAATAAGTAACAAACTGGGAAGTGGCAGGAAAAGACTGGCAGAGGGACATCTTCACAGACCTAAGATGCAGTTGCTTGAGCCTTCTGTTTAAAAGGGCCCCAGATGGTATCATTCTCTGCTATGGTCATTTAAAAATTCATTGTAATCCTTGAACAAATACCCCACATTTTCACTTTGCAATGAGCCCCATAAATTATGTATACAACCACAGCTGGAAGTAAACATTAAATTACTTAAACAAGGTAACTGTGTTCACAAGATCGGAAATAGATGTTACACTTACTTATGGAAGTTACAGAATGTAAAAATAACAATAAATGACCATGAGAAGAGGAATAAAATAACCTTAAAGAAAACAGAGGGAATGAGATAGGAGTTAGGGCATGGCTTAGGATGGCTGGAAAAGGCATGGTGGGCTCTCAGGAACCACATAACACTGCCT
>PVJX010034225.1:0-19112 GCA_004027295.1 Dolichotis patagonum
ATATATATATAATTAATATATATTATATATATGTATATGTGTATGTATGCATATGTATATGTATATATGTATATATGTATATATATGTATATGTTTATACATATGTGAGAAATATATATAATTATATATAATTAATGTTGTATATATTATATATAATATATATAATTAATGAGATATATATAATTAATGTGAGAATATATATATATATATATATATATATATATATATATATATATATATATAGCAATAGACCCCGAGGACCTCAGCAGCCACTGGGAGAATCAGTCGTCCCTCTCTCACACCTGGAGAACCTCAGCAGCTGCTGAGAGCACTATCAAGCCCTCCCTGAACCAGGGGATTTTGGTAGGTCAAGAGGAGTCTCAGCAACCCCTCCCCTTGTCCAGAAGACCTCAGCAGGAAGGCAAGAACATGGGAGAGTTCCCCCTAACCAGAGGACTTCCATGGGTGGCAGAATTCTTGGTGACAGCTCACCCCAACCAAAAGACCTAGGCAGGCTAGCAAAAGCACTGGTGGGACCCTCTTCCACACAAAGACCCTGGATGGGCCAACAGGAGCACCAGTTCCTCCATCTGGAGGAACCAGGCTGGGCTTGGAAGATACCAGTGACACAGGAGAAGTCTGGCTGGGACACACACCATGGACAAATGGGTCTGGTAGCTTGGAAATGTCTGAAGTCACAGTAAAAAATATGAACAAGGGGTTGGTTCACATCAATACTCCTAGCCTAGTCAGCCCAGGAAAAATCCAAGACTCATCCAATAGGCTGCACAGGAGGAATTCAGGTGAGTGGCCCTTCTTGTACACTGTGGGACCCAGCAACAGAGTGAATGCCAGCCACACAGTAGGACCCTAAGACATACACAATGTACAGTTCAGACTAGCAGGATTCAAAAAACTGAAATATTAATCAAGTGGCAAAAATGCCAAAATGAAAAAGCAAAATGCAACCACAAACCCCAGCCCATCTAGAACAAGTACAGGAGATGATGGCATAGAAAATATTGAAAGTTACATACCTGAAATTTCCAAAAAGATAGCAAGTGAAGTAAAGAAATAATTCCATGAGGCTACAGAGGAAATTAGCTCAGAAATAATCTCTTAAGTTAAAAAAAAAATGACAACCTTAGTGAGTGAATTGCTCAGCATAGCTAAAGAAGACTAGATAAAAAAGTAAGGGAACATAGAAAATGATGGAAACCTTGAATATATAATATAGAAAAGAAACAGAATGCATGAAACAGATTCACAGAGATATCCAGGAAATTAAAAATTCCACTGAAAGCCAGTGAAACAATTCAAATGAAGCTGAGGATAGACTTTCAGACCTTGAAGACAGGATCATAGCTAACAATCATGAAAGGAAAGAACTGTTAAAAATAACAAAGAATCATGAAATAGCAACTCAACAGCGTTAAGACCATGCAAAGAGAAATAATATGACTGATAAGTGCCAATGAAAATGCAGGCATCAACATAAATGACATAAAAAAACTATTCACAGAAGTAACAGCAGAAAATTTCCCAAACATGGGAAAACAATTGGATATACAGATAAGTGAGGCATATAAGATGTCCAACATTCCTAACCAAAATACATCTACATCCTGACATACAATAATTAACATCCCAGAAATTTAGCATAAAAACACAATACTGCTGTATTTTGTAAAAACAGAAGAAATGCTGTTAGATCAAACAAACATCACCTACCAAGGAAAGTCCATTAGAACGATGAGTGAACTGTCAACACAAATCCTAAAGTCAAGATGAGCTTGGAGCAAAGTATTTCAAGCCCTGAAACAAAACAACTTCCAACCCAGATTGGAAGATGTACCTTGAAATACTATCTTTCAAAATTAATAGAAAAATAAGATACTTCCATGACAAACAACAACTGATGAAATGCATGACCACAAAACCAACCCTAGAGAGTAGTGAAAGATATTCTAGAGAGAGGTAGAAGTGGTCACAATTCCCAAAATAACAACAAAAAGAAACCACCAGGCAGGGCAAACAATTAAACAAAGGAGAAAAGCAGAGAACCAACAACAGGAAAATAATATGACAAAGATAAATCAGTAAATATCAGTATAACCATCAATGTAAATGGACTTAATTCACCAATCAAAAGAAATAGACCAGCAAAGTGGATCAAGAAACATATTTTGACAATATGCTATATGCAAGAAACAAATTCAACTCAAAAAGAAATACATAGACTGAAAGTCAAAGGATGGAAAACAATGTTCCATTCAATAGGAACCCATAAAAAAGCAGGGGTAGCTATTATGTTTGCAGACAATGTGAACTTCAAATCAAAAATTATTAAAAGAGATAAAGGTCACTACATACTCATTAGGTCCAAAATTCAAGAGGAAGTGTTGATAATTGTAAATAAATATGTACCAAATAGAGGAGCACCAAACTATATGAGATATATAATAATAGACAAGCAAAATATGCAATATGTAATAATACAATTTGTTTTGGTTACCTTTACTTTTCTCTCATTGCTGGGATGAAATACCAGACACCCAAAATGAAGGAAGGAAAGGTTTATTTAGGTTACAATCTTTGGAGGTTCCAGTCCATAATCAGCTGGTTCCACAGTAGGGTGGCATGACACTGGGGCAACACTTCAAAGCAGCAGCTAGAGTAAAAAGGAGGGAAGAACAAGCTTCTTTTCCTCTGTTATAGTGTATACAGGCTACCTCCACTCCCAGAGTGGTGTAGCATTCACAAAATCTCTTTGAACTCCTCTTGCAAAGGATGAGCATATTTACAAAGAAGCCTGGCTCCCCGCTGAGTCTCTCAGTTAAACTTCTAAACTGCTCTAGTTTATACAACGTATCAACCATGGCACAATTGTGGCACAGGACTTTAATACCCCACTGTCAAAAGGTCAAGAGAGACAGATCAACTAGGCAAAGTCAGGAAAGAAATAACAGAACTGAATCAAACTTGTGGACAAATGGATTTAATAGATATTTATGGTGTTCCAACCAACATCAGAGTACACATTCTAAATCTTTTTTTTTTTTTTTTTGTACTAGGGATCGAACTCAGAACCTCACTCTTGCCAGGCAGGCGCTTGTGCCACTGAACTAAATCCCCAGCAGAGTACACATTCTTCTCAGCTTCACATGAGATGTTCTCTAAAATAGGCAATATACCAGCCCATAAAACATGCTTAAGTAAATGCAAAACAACTGAAATTGTCCCATGTATATTATCTGATCAAAGTCCACTGAAATTGGAAATTAATAGCAAAAGAATTGCAATAAACTTCATAAACACATTGTAATTAAATAACAACCTCTTGAAAAACCAGTGGGTCACAGATGAAATTAAAGAACAAATTAAACAATATCTACAATTAAATGAAAATGCAGATACAATATACCAGAACATATAAGACATAATGAAAGTAGTCATAAGCAGGAAATACATAGCAATGAATTCTAACATCAAGAGAACAGAATGATCACAAATAAGCAACCTAAGGCTGCATCTCAAGCTTCTAGAAAAAGAGAAGAGCAAGTTAAGACCAAATCTCATAAAGTGAGCAAAGTATAAAGATCAGAGCAAATATTAATCCAACTGAGACTAACAAAGCAATAAAAACAATTAGTGAATTAAAGAGCTGATTCTTTGCAAGAACAAGCAAAATTGATAAACCCATAGATAATCTTAACAAGAAAAGGAAAGAAAAAGTTGGATTCATGTAATGAGAAATAAAAAGTGTGAAATTACTATGGAAACTCAGAAGATCATCAATATCTACTTTGAAAATCTTTACTTGCATAGAGACTGGAAAACACAGAAATAATGGACATATTCCTAAAAACAAATCAATTAGCAAAACTGAATCAGGAAGATATGAAAATTTTGAATAACTCAATATCAAAAACTGAAATTGAAAATATAGTTAAAACTTACCAACAAAGAAAAGCCCAGGTCTTGATGGATTCACTGCAGAATTCTACAAGAAATTTACTGAAGATTTAATGTCAATACATCTCAAGCTCTTTAATGAAATAGAGAGTGAAGCAATTTTCCCTAACTCACTCCTACAGGCAAGTATTACTCTGATACTGAAACCAGAAAAAGACTAAAACAAGGAAAACTACAAGCCAGTCTCCCAAATGAACATTGATGCAAAAATTCTCAATAAATACTAGCAAACAAAATGCAGCAAATCATCAAGAAGATTATACACCATGACCAAGTGGGATTCATCACAGGAATGCAGGTATGGTTCAACACATGCCAATCAATAAATGTAGTATACCACATCAACAGAGTCAAAGACAAAAATCACATGATCATCTCAGAACATTCATGATAAAAAACCTACAGAAAATCAGAATAGATAATTGTTACCTTATTTTGATAAAGCCATCTGAAGACAAACCAACTGTTAACATACTAAATAGATGAAAATTGAAAGCTTTCACTTTAAAAACAGGAATGAACAAGGAAGACCTCTTTTACTACTCCTATGAAATATAGCTTTAGAAACATTAGCCAGAGCAATTAGACTAGAGCAATAAATAAAAGGAATAAAGATAGGAAAGAAAGAGGTTTAATTATCCTAATTTGCTGATGACACGATGTGCAGCATGGAAGACTCCAAAAATTCCACCAAAAGATACTAGAGTTAATAAGCAAATTCAGCAGTATAGATAGATACAAAGTCCACACTCAAAAATTAGTAGCTTTCTTGTACAAAAGTAACAAACTGACTGAGAGAAAAATTATGAAAATAGCATGTTTCACAATAGCATATCTAAAAATGAAATGCTTAGGAATCAATTTAACAAAGTAAAAGATCTATATACTACTATAGTACTCTGGAAAAGATGATTAAAGAGGGTATCAGAGAATGGAAAGATATCCCTTTCTTATGGGTAGGAAGAACCAACATTGTGAAAATGACCATACTCTCAAAACTATTATACAGATTTAATGCTATTCCAATCAAAATGCAATTAGCTGTAGAGAAAACATTCCTAAAATTCATTTGGAAATAGAAAAGAACTTTAATAGCAAAGGCAATCCTGGGCAAAAAAGGTGAAGCAGAAAACATCACAATTCCTGACATAATTATACTACACAGTTACTGTGATAAAATCAATATGATACTTGCAAAAATAAAATAAAATAAAATAAAATAAAATAAAAAAAAAGTAAAACAAAATAAACCTGTGGATCAGTGGAAGAGATTAGAGGTTGAAGACAACTAAAAACACATTCATCCATCTTATCTTTGACAAAGGGGCCAAACATCATCATTGGAAGAAAGCCTCTTTAATAAATGATGCTGAAAAAATAGGTTTTCCACATGCTAAGGACTAAAATTAGACTCATGTCTATCATTTTGCACAAAAATAAAATCAAAAGGGATCAAAGATCTAAATATTACAATCAGAGCACTAAATCTAGTAGAAGACAAGTTAGGTAGAAGTCTGGAAAGCATAGATGTAAGCAAAGGATTCATGAACAAATTGCAAAGTACATGGGAAGTACTTCAAATAATGATTGCACATTAAAAGAAATCACCAACTGAGCAAAAAGGAAATCTACAGAATGGGGAAATATTTTAGTCAGTTGACTAAAGTCCTATGTCTTTGAGACATAAGACTTATGTTTAGAAAATATAAAAAATTGAAAAAAATCAGGCCCCTCCCCCAAATTAAAAAACCCAATGCAAAAATGTGCATCTGAGATGAACATGCACTTTTCAGATGAAAAAATACAAATGGAGAATGAATACATGACAAAAAGTTTAACATCACTGGCCATTCAAGAAATGCAAATTAAAACAATGAGGTTCCATTTCAGTCCAGAAAGAATGACTGTCATCAAGAAATCAAACAATAACAAATGTTGGTGAGGCTATGGGGAAAAAGGAACACTTCTCCACTGTTGGTGGGAGCATAGACTGGGTCAACCATTGTGGAAATCAGTGTGGAAATTCCTCAAAAACTAGAATTTGAAATCCCATTCCATCTAATTCTTCCTCTTCTTAGTATTTTCCCAGGAAAATTGTAAACATCATGCCACAGCAATATATGTGCACCTATGTTTATAGCTGCACAATTTGTAATAACTAAATCTTGCAAACAACACAAATGCCCATCAGCCAAGGAATGGAAAAAAAAAAGATGTGGCATTTTATATAATGCAATATTACTCAGCTATAAAGAAGGATAAAATTGAAGCTTTTATGGGTAAATAGGTATAACTTGAGACAATACTTAGAAGTGAAATTGATTAAATCAGACTTGTATGTGTAAATGTAATATTGTCTCCTTGATGAAAAAAAGTGAAAGTATAAACAAGTTTCAAATGTACCATATATACTGTGAAAGTGAAAGGGAAAGAAACTGCTCAAAAGGAAAGAACAACTGGAATTGGGGAATGGGGAAAAGAAAGAAAGAAAATGATTATATATATGCACATATATATAAATATATATATAATCATACATATGCTTATATGTATATATACATATATTAGAGAAGATATATATGTATATCTTATATACAAGATATGTATATGTCTTGTATATAAATATATATATATATATCAGATAGATAGCTTTGCCACTAATTTCTGTTAGTTCATCAAAAAGTACAGTTTATGTTTTCATTGTTTGATTATTTTTTATACCTATGTCTTATAATCTGTATAGCTACTTTGAAGATAACAATTTGCAATATATTAACCAGTGTTAATGTCTTACTATTTTTGTGAAATCTGTACCATTGTGTTTTTTTTGTTTTTAAAATAAAATATAAATAAAATTTTGCAACAAAATTAATTTTAAAAAAGATAAAGTAGTAAGCAGCTAGAGATATTTCATGCTTTCTAAGGTATTTTTAAACTAGGCCTTCATCCTGATATCCCAAGGTTTAAAATTGTAATACTTAGACTGAAGGGTTAGTCTTTCCCAAAAATATTATCATTAGCTTTCCAGGCACAGAATATATCCAAGAATTACAGTCAGTTTGCACTAAAGAGTTAAGAACTGCTTAGAAACTGTGCATTTCACAATTAAACCCAGCATCAGATAGTTATATATTGATTAAAGCAAATCAATAATGTCTCCATATGTTAGCTTTCTCACTCACAAAATGGAAAATAATACCTGTGTCCCTTCAGGAATTTTAATGTAAGAAATTTGTAGTCAGTAAAGAAAATATTTAGGAAATTTAATATACCTTACCAATACAAGATTTGTCATTATTATGTCCTAGTTCTATCTTACAGTTCACTAACCATTGCAGGCCTGGGGTACTTTGAAATATGGTACATATTTCTTTTCATTTTTTTCAGCTTCTATTTTCAAATTGGCTGTCTACTTGGATATAATCAAGTGAAGCAGCTCTTCCTTATGGTCCCAATCATATGGCTCTTGAGAATGTGAAGAAGAGTGTGAAAGGAGAGGGTGGGAAATCACTACAGTACGGACTCAAACTCTACAGAGTTATCTTGATTTTCACTGTCATCTTTAAAAAGAAAATGAAGGGGAAAAAATAAAAACCTTTTCACTTCTCTACTATGACGTCTTCCATGGTGAGACTTCCCTCTGTGGATTTTTTTTTTTACTGTCAAATGCCAATAAGAAATTACATTAGGTTAAATTTTATAAATCTCTCTTGAGCTTTCCCTGAGTTGGCATACTCACTCTGATGCAGGAAACTTTCTTTAAAAAGAAGAGAAATTCTTCCCTTCATTGACTGCCCTGTTTTAGATTCTGATTTGCGTCCATGTCACCTGTTACTACATGTACTACATGTGGGTTCGCAGAAATCATTGTTGAGGGGACACACACTGGGTTTAAGATTAGGGGAAACTAACATAGAAAGCAGCATTTGGATTCCTAGATAACTGTGTCATCTTCTGAGCACTGATGGAGACAATGAAATATTCATGAGTTTCTTAAAAGCTTCTGGAAAGAATGTGCCCTGGAATGGAGTATTAATGAGCCAGTCTTGTCTGGTTTCATGCCAGGCAGAGACTGTTAAATAATTAAGGTACAGAAAGTCAGAGTTTACACAGGAGGAGGTAGAAAGAAGCAGTCCTGCATTGAAAATGCTCCTCTGTCATATTGAAATGAACACACTTAGGGTTCCAGTTCTCTTATATTCCACAGAAATTTTTTTGAAAATCACATGATATTGAATATATTGAATTTTTGATTAAAAACAATGTTGCAGGAACACTGAATCATGCTTAACATTTTTGGACATTATTCAATTTACCTTTATTGAGTGTGATCATCATTGTGGTAAGCATGGGGGAAAAACAGGCAACTCTACCTCTAGATTCCTACCTTTTAGTAGTTTCAACATATGAGTTGTCAAGTTATGAAGAAATTTACATTGTGATTAATTATTAAATTGCTTAGAGGTTTAAGGAAAGAAAGGAGATACTAAAGATGTTGCATCAAGCAAATTTTTTAGAAATGCAGATTTTAGTCCTTGAAGAAAAGTTCAGACTTGCACAGAGAGAAAAAAGTAAGGGTTTACATGAAGAATAATAAATAATGAACAAAGTACACAGAAAAGAAAACATGGATTGAACGTATTCTGAGAAAACACTAACAATCACCTTGCTGAAAGTTGTGCCTTTATTTTTCATGTGCAACAAAAATATAAGTAATACAAGCATATTTCCCAGAAGGAATGTTGACTAAGTGAGACCAAATCTGGACTCACCAGGAAATCTAGTTTCAGAAATGTAAGGGAGGGTTGCCCAGCAGAGTCTGCCTCAGTCTTTTAGCCAAGTAGAAAAATTGAATTCTGAGGAGGTTTTATTATTGTGAATCCTTTACATCAGGTCATGAAAGCAGACATTTTCACAGTCTTGTATTAAATATGCAAAATCTCATGGTTGTTTCATGAGAAAGTGTTCGTGCTGTTTCCCATGGTCACTCATCCATTACCCTTAGAATTAATTGTGTCTGAGGTTTTCTTGGCAAGGCTGGAATTTGCAGATATTTAACGACTACATTTGCTTGTTTATCTTTCAGTGTTACTTAAACAACTGCTTCTCCATGAGCACCTACAGTGCACTGAATACAAAGATTCAATAATGCATCCTCCACCTCTGTCTCTTCCAAAAAATCACGGTTAATGCTTGGGAAAATTTCCATTTAGACTTTTTGTCCTATAGAGCATATACAAGTTTCTATTTATTTTCTAAACTTGTATTTTTGTACTATGTAGAAGTGAAACCCTGATTTTACTGCTTTGTGTTATTTTAAAAATGTTTCCTAGGTCAGCAGAGTAGACTTTATTATGACAAAGCATACTGCAATTTATTGAAATATTTCTTATTTTTAAATATTCTCATTTATAATATTTTGGCCTTATGGTTAACACCTAGGTAAACATTAATTTCAGTTTATATTCAGTTGCTTTTTTTCCCAGAGTAAATTCCTTGATTTGAAATATATGGATAAAAATATCTTAGCATTTGAGTGATTTTTGGTTTATATGATCAAGCTTTCTTAATACTATCCATTTGTCATTCATTTAGTATATTACTAGGTCCATGTGTTTCATAAAAGAATCCTTGTCAATTTGGATTTATCTTTAATAAGATCTTGCCAATGTGGCAGATGAAAATAAAGACATTGTGTCTATTTGCATTGTTTATGATGTGAAACATTTTCTCACATTTTGGATATTTCTATGGGTTTTAAAAATTTGTATGTGAGTTGCTTCATCATGAACTTTGCTCATATTTTTTAATTTCTGTATCTAGGCTTTAGCAATTATTAACAGCTATAATTATTTTTAAAGCTCCCATAAAACTTCTTATAGTACAAATTTGGTTTCTTGATTAATGGAGAATTATTACCAAGATATCTCATACACAAATTTACACAGTGCAGGGAGAAAATTTGAATATTATGACTATTTTGACACATGATGAACTAGGTTCAAATTACTAAGCATAAACCTTAGAGTTTGATCATTTCTTCTAATAAAATTTTAGGATATTCAATCAAATCCAGAGTCTTTTTGCTGATTTTCATTTCTTTATTACATGCAACCCAGAACCTGTTAGGAACTGTATAAAAGAAAATTGCTTTTTGTTGTTTTTGCTTTTGTTTTTAAAAACAACATGTGTTACATTTCATTATATTATAAAGAGAGAATTGTTCTTTAATTGCATGGAAATATTAACTAAACACAGTTCCACATTGAAGGTGTTAAGCTGAAGCTCATTTATCATCCTGCTTCCTGTAATTCAGAGGAAAAATTTCATGCCCTAAAGGTACAATTTCACTGCTCTGGGACATTCTTTCTTTCTTCACAGTCCTTCAGAAGGTCAATTTGGTTTTTGACTAATCTGTCAGTGTAAAAATCTCATTGTATTTGTTTTTCTTACATCATTTAGTTTTAAAAATTATTTCTTTTTTTATTAGTTTGCCTAAATCTTGTAACCTGAAAAATTATTTCTTTAAACAAGAGAAATGTCCTGTAAAATACTTCTCATCTTTTAATAATAATACCTAATTTGTAGAATTAGGAGAAGGAAATCTTAATATCCTGCATAGATTGAATCATTCACTATAATACTGTGAAATAAATAAGATTTTCCTATTAAAAGAGTTTATAACTAGCTTCATAAAGAAGATCTCTAATGGAGTCAGCTCAACACCATTACTGTTAACTAAATACCTCATTATATAAAAGTTACCAATTATCACTGAAATAATGTTTGAAACCCTGGAGAGTAAGACTATTTGGCATAAAATTTAAGTCATTTTCTTTGTCTTGTAGTAGTAAAAGTCAACCCTTTCAGCTAGTGTGGAAAAAGCAACCTTTTGGGAGATATGGTTGAAAGATTCTACATTTATCATTGTTTAACACATGCACTTGCATTGAAAATATCAGAAAGAACAAACAAATAAAAATGTAATTACATTCATGAAGAAGTAGCCATTAACTTGGGAGGAGATTTAATTTTCAAATGGCTGAATCTTGGATTCCACTTAAGGGAGAAAGCATTCGTGATAGTTACTTTGTTTACAGGTCACTTAAGAAACACTTTATGAGCAATTAGGCAGATCCAAGGCCAGAATTTTATGTGCAGTTTTCTAACGATATCATTTCTTGTAAAACATGGTAAGGAAGGACAGCTGGTCCTGCAGTTGAAGGCAGTTATTCCCAATCATTGGCAATAAGGTAATCACTCCATATCGTCCAACTTTTCTTGACACTGAGAGTGACACCCTCAGTCTCCTTTCTCTTACCTCATTTTTCATCTGTGTCCTCTTCATTCCCAAATTTTAATTAAAACCTCACTTCTCTATATGGGCCTACCTTTCTCTAAATGTGGACTTGTTCTTCTTAATCTTGCTTCATTTATTCAATTGGATCAGTGCTCCGCCTACTTCTAACTTAGATACTGAAAATCTAGTTGTGTGTACCCAGCAACGAAACTGATTAGCCATGGCTCTTAACTTTCCCTTAGAAGTGTTTCTTGCATCTGACTGGTTCATAGCACCCTCACTGTTGCTATATTTAACAAAGCCACAAGCTCTGATAGCTTGTTTCTTTTCTGACAGCATGTTTTAATAGCCTCTGAAATAGTCACTCTGTTAGTGTCCTCCTCTTTGTGACAACCTGCAAAATCTTTCCCTCACTAACCTCATTTTGTATTAATATAGAAATATAATGGAATACTACTCAACCATAAAGAATGATAAACAAAAGGCTTTTATAGGTAAATTAATGCAACTAGAAATCTTAAGTGAAATAAATCAGACTTGCATGTGTAAACCATATTGTCTCACTAGTGTAAAAAACTGTCAGAGTAAATAAGACGGAAAAGTTACAACAGATATAGTACAAGGGAAAGAAACTGCTCAAAGGGAAATTTTATTTTGATCAGTCTTACATCTGGTAGTCTGAGCACTTATTATGAGAATAACAATATGCAGTATAACAAGCATCATTAAATTATTATCATTTTGTTTTGAAATCCTATATTGAAATTGTCTGTTGTTGTAGTTGTAATCATTTTGATTTTATTGTTGTTTTTTAATTGTTTGCTTCTTGACTTTTCTGCTTTTTTCTTTAAAATAACAAAACAACAACAGCAACAAAAGAAAACAACAGTCACTCTTACCTCAACCTGGGATATTCTTGAACAAGAAAAGTCATGATTAGTTTTAAAAACTCCTATCTATCGATCTATCTATCTATCTATTTATCTATCTATCATCTTGGCTACTTTTCATTCATTTCTGGAACAAAATATCCAGCATCCAAAATGAAGAAAGAAAAGATTTTTTTCTAACAAATTTTTTGTTTTATTTGTGGAGGTTTCACTCCATAATCAGCTGGCTCCAGGGTAGAGTGGCATGACACAGGGGCAACACTTCAAAGCTGCAGCCAGCAAAAGAAAAAGAGGGGAAGAGCAAGTCTTTTTTCTTCCTTTTTATTGTACACAGGCCACTCCCCTTCCAGGGCCAGTGTAACACAAAATCTCCTTGCCCTCTTCTTGCACAGGATGGGAATGTTTACAAAGTAAGAATCCTGGCTTCCTTTTGAGTCTCTTAGTTAAACTTCTTAACTTCTCCATAACAATCCACCCCTTGTCAACTTGGTAACAAGGCATATTTTATCAAACCTGCCTCCAGATACAAAGGTGTACTTACTGGTAGCATTTCACAACTTGAACACTATAACATAGGCTTAAAGATCCTTAAGAATCAATATTAAGTCTATCAACATTATATTACATTAGAATCATAACATTCTGTCCTTGGCCCCTCCAAAGACTCACATACATCTCTTTATGCAAAAGACATTTATTCCATCTGAAAAACTTGCCAAAGTCCTAAAAATTTCAGCATTTCTGTAAAGTCCAAATCCAAAGTCTCCTCTGACATGTAAGGCAAACTCTTAGCTGTAACCCCCTGTACAAATGAAAACAAAGCCGAGTATTTACAACATGCAATGATGCAAGATAGACATTTTCATTCCAAAAATTACAAACAGTGAGATTCAAAGGATTGGGACCAAAGCAAGTCTAAAATCCAGAAGGGTAACCATTAAGTCCTGTAGTTCCAACTCCAGCATCTGAAGCAATCTGTGAGCAAATTGTGAGCTCAAAAGGGCTTGTGTTACTCCATGCCTATGGGTTGTAGCTCCCACAGCTTCTCTCTTGGGCTGGCTTTGCTCTCTGGTTGTGGCTTTCCTAAAATGATCCACATTCTCATTTTTTCTAAACTTTTGGGTTTTCCATTGCAACTTTGGCTTCACATTCATGACTTCACATATTCCTCTCAGGAGCACTTTGCCTGAACTCCCAGGCCTACTGAAGTCAGTATGTAAGGCTTTTAAACTTTAGAACTCTTGCATTCTGTATGTACCTACAACCAGCACCATGTGGATGATGCTGGGGTCTGCCAACCCTGGAGCAGTAGGCAGACTCTCCTCTCTTTTGGCTATAGTGTTTGAGAGCCTGGATCACTGGACACTCTGAGTCCAATTCTGAGGGACAGATTTTCTATGCTACCATCATTCTGGAGCATTTTACTCTGCAGCTTTTACCTCACAGCACAGTCTTTCACCTTTGCAGTTTTGAGGCTGGAAAGGTTTGAGACTTGCTGCTTTCTGTGATGCCTTCAGGCCATCTTTTCTATTCCGTTCCTTCTCAGCAATGGAGACCTCAGCTCTATTTTTATAGTCCACAGCTTTACTAGAATTTCCTTTTTGAACAAACTCATAATGTTTTAAACGATCCTTCTGGGATATTTTCTCTTGATTTAAAACATGAATCTGACTAAAAGTCCCCAACAATAGCCATGCCATTGCCCAGTGTTTCACTGCCTTGAAATTTTTTCTGTTAGGTTAATTAGCCTGGTGCCCTTAATCTTTAGTTTCAGGCCAAGTCTCTGGACATGAGCAAAATGCAGACAAACTTTCTGACAAGACATAATACACATCATTTAGAGCCCAACAACCAATTCAGTCCTTCTTCCCAGCAGAAACCTCCCAAGCCAGGCCTTACGGGCAGGATTTCTATCAGCCTTCTGGTCTTCTGAACTCTGACCAGAATAGCCTAAAGTATTCCAGTGCTACTCTTTCAGGTGACATCTCTGAACATTTGCAAACTTCCCACAAGCCATTTCCAAAGGATTTTGGACCACATGGTCAGGTATAGTCACAGCAACAACCCCACTCCACTGGTACCAAATTCTGTCTGGTTTCGTTTCTCTGATTGCTAGGACAAAATATCCAACACCCAAAATGAAGAAAAAAAAGCTTTATTTACCTCAGTTTGTGGAGGTTTCAGTCCATAATCAGCTGGTTCCAAGGCACAATGGCATGGCACAGGGGCAACACTTCATAGCAGACCAGAAAAAGTGGCCAGAACAAAAAAGGGAAAGAGCAAGTCTCTTTTCCTTCTTTACATTGTACACAGACTATCCTCCACTTGAGGGCCCCTGTAGTACTCACAAAATCTTCTTGCCTTCCTCTTGCATAAGATGGGGATGTTTACAAAGTAAGAACACTGGCTCCCTGCTGAATCTCTTAGGTAAACTTCTGAATTTCTCAAGGTGACACATTGTATCAAGCGTAACATTATCCATCTGGAAGAATGCCTTCTCTGTCCATCTGCTGTAAGCAAAAACCTACCTATATCCATCTCCCTTGTCTGCATTATCATTTTTTATAATGTTGCTCCCCTTTGGATATAGTGTATATTTACTCCTGTACTCTGTGTGTCTTTTCTTCAAAAATGAAATCTTCATGAATGTAAGGATTTTTTTCTTTTTTATTACTAAATCTCCCAGTTTTTTAAGCAGTACTTGATACAAAATGACCCATCGTGAGTCAGTAGAAAATAAATGAGAGTTGGAGTGAAGAAAGAAATGTAGTTTATTGCCTGTGCTCTTGATGCAATGAAAATAGTACTTCCAGGTACCTGAAACACTTAGGTATTAAAAAAAAAACTCCAGTTTTAACAATTTAATTGTTTAGTACAGAAAATAAATAAGCAAATATGCTAAGTAAAATGTCACCATATAACCAAAATGCAGAAGTAGTATTTGATGAATCACGTATTTATTTATTCTTACTTTATCACATCCTACTTATTGAGGTTACTGAGGAAGGATAAGAGAATGAAATCAGCAGGAAAGGAAATGAGAAAGTGAAAAACAAGATCAGGAAAGGATGAAATTAGTGCATTTAACTGTGGGCAGTAGTTGCCCATTCAACTTTAAACATTTCATTCGTGAAAGCAAAGGAAATCACTTCAATATTCACAGTGTCTATAAAGTAAAAAATCTGTTCTAAGACAGGCCTTCTTTAATGTTGAGATTGGAGTGACATATTCTGTATTATAGTTTATTGAAAATGTCATCTTCCATATGTAATAACAAAAAATCTTGAGTGAAAGCAGGAGATTCCAGGAAGGCATTCTGACATCACACAAAATAACTGGAGATATAAAATATAAATTTCCTGTCTTTTCTTATTTGTCCTTATCAAAAATATTTTCCACTGTAAATTCTTGCATAGTTTTCTCTTTTATGCCCCAATTTGTATGCTTCATAAGCTATTAAAATATTTCATTCCTAAAGCATGACATTAATGTATGTTTGAAAACAAGTAAATGAATTAGTGTTAACATAAAACATTTTAGGATTTCAGTTAAAACATGATACTTATTAAAGATAGAGAATGTGATCCAGATAGGTCAGCAACAGATTTGTTTCAAAGGTGAGTTTCATGGTTTGAATGTATTCATCAAATTCATGTTTTGAAAACTTAGTTTTAAATGCAAGTGTTGGGAGGAGGAATCTAATGAGAGTGATTAGGTCATGAAGGCTTCACTTTCATGAATGGATTAATGTTATAATAAAGATTATAGATTAGTTGTCAAAGGAGTGGTTTTATTATAAATGTAAACTCTCTCTTTTTCATATCTTTCACATATTTCAACACTGCCATGTTCTTGTTTTTACCAACTTCTGGACTGTAAGAAATAAATGGCTTTTCTTTATAAATGTCTCAAATCTGTGGTATGCAAAATAATAAGATATAGACTACGTAGGCATATCTATTAGTTCAAAGTTAGTTGCAATATAGTGAATAAACCTCAAACAACCAACTAATTTTCTGCTCTGTAATACAAGTGTGACCAGCTTAAGGAGAATTTTCTTCTAATAGTGTATGTATTGATATGGTAGAACATCACAAAGAAGTTAAAGATAATAAACACTGTACTTAAATTCTGGAAATTGGGGTACCTCATAGAAAGTAATTTCAGGCTTAGGGAAGATGCTAGTCTTCACCTTAAATTTTGTCTTGTACCTAGCTTGATTTTGATCATCTTCATTTATAATATATTTACAAAGAATTTACTTGTTAGTCAATATGTCTTTGTATTTAAGATAATCCAAAAGATCTGTACCCATCCTTCATATATCTTGAGCTGATATTATGGTGAACAAATAAAGTTGAAGAATTGAATCTATCCTGTAACTCATGTGACACTGTATTCAGTAATCTAATGGCTGTCTAGAAGTTGTCGCTTTATAAGGCTGACCATTCAGTTTTCTGCTTTGTGTTGTTAAATTGAACCAAAGTCTACTTTCCCTGAGTTTGAACTCCCATTTCAGTTTCCTGGGTACCAAACTTGAAAAGAAACCCTTTGGACAACTGTTTTCCTAATTCAAGGGTCATTGCAAACATTCCAACTACTATCCTAGGCTATGTCATTCTGCAACCTTCCAGGACTTCTCACATTTCTTGTTGCAATAGACAATGAGGTTTACTGCTTTTGAAATCCTAGAACTCAACAGAACCTCAGCTCTGGTACTCATCAGGAGTATGACCTCGTAATATCATTTAACCTTTCTGATCCAGGCTGTGACTAGGCATAATGATGATTTTCTCTAAAGGTTTCTGTGAAGATCAAGAAAGATAAAATATTATTTGATCCTAGTGCCTGGCAGGATAGGATGTTTCTTTTCTCAGTCCTGGGAATATAATTCTTTCTGATGAGGTGGACTATTCCTCAGTGAAGGCAGTAGAAGCCTAGGAAAACTGAAAAAAAGAAAGTTTACTGAATTTATCTTAAGATGATTTCCCCAGAGGACATTCTTAAATAATCCAATGAAAACTGTAATTTATTAGTAATGTTTGGGATAGAATGACTTACCCATTGGGAAATGTAGATGATCATGTAGTGCTCATAATCATTCTTGCTTATTATCTTGTATCCATTTCACACATCAAAATATAGCAACTTAAATTCTATTTTAATGAAATTATAATTAAGAACCAGCATCATCGTTGTTTTCAGCTCATATCTATTGGCATCCTTATTAACATCACTCTGTATCATATCTATAAAAATTACTTGGCAATTAAATATAAAATGTCTGAAAAAGACATGTCCCAGAGGAGAAAAAGGCAATTTATCTTGCTTTTCTTTGAATAATGGCAATTTCTATGTGCATATATTTTGTAATAGCACCAAAGTTTGGGGCACCATTATACTCTGTAACTATGATTTGCATTTGAAATCCTGAAGCTGGTATAGTCTAAAGTGGCAATTTAGTTATATTTTTATTCAGTCCCCCACATTTGTTCACACTTGCTGTTCCTGGGGCTATGAGCTTTTATTAAGGTTATAAAATGCTTTGACCTTCATCAAAGGCACAGTGACATCCCTTGAGGTCCAAAGCATTAAAGATGAGGTGAAATGCAAAATCATTATCTGAGAGCAGCATGTCTCCTACCACAAAAGCTATTCAAGTCATCCAATTGAATGGCAAACCTATCCAAAAACTAATAAATGATTTCCCTAGCAGTTGAAATATTCAACAAATTGGTTTTCAACCTATAATAAGATATAAACTGGGTGACAGTCAAATGATGTTGCTGGCTCACTGTATCCCACCTATGTAGGTTAAGTAATTGATGCTCTTTGGGTCTAGAGGTCAAACAGTTGTTGGAGAGTTTGCAGTGAGAAACTTCACCATGGAAATGAGTCAGTGGTGAATGTTTATGACTTGCCATTGTTTTAGCACCAACGTCTCAAAAAGGTATCATTCTTCTTTCAGGGTTAGTGGCATATTTTCATTTGACTGTTAATGAAAACTTGTAAGTGCATGAAAGAAACACTGGAGAGAGGTGGAGGTTGCCTGGGGTGAGTTCTGGTGACCTGGGGAGAGTTGGAGATCTACATTCCAGCTTTTGAGTCCCTGGGGAGCTACCGGGATGCTGGACCGGGTCCAGTGGATTGCAGGACCTCAGTCAGCCATGCACCACAGCCTTGTTCCAGTCCAGGAGGCAGGAACCTTGCTCGAGGACTCTGGGCTCAATTGAGCTGGCATGGGAACAGCTTGCGACCAGCACTGCTGGCTGCAGAGTTCGTATCCAGACCCCTAGGACAGGGGATTGTACCCCAGGGGTTCTGCCAGCCCCAGTTCTTCATGCCCAGCTTCTGCATCTCAATTGAGAAAGCCAAGAAACTCCAGAGAGGTGGAGATTGCTTAAGGTGAGTTCTGGTGACCTGGGGAAAGTTGGAGACCTATATTCCAGCTTTTGAGTTTCAGGGGAGCTACCGGGATGCTGGTCTGGGTCCAGCAGATTGCAGGGCCTCAGTCAACCACGCTCAGCGGCCTTGTTTCAGTTCAGGAGGCAGGAACATTGCTCGAGGACTCTGGGCTCAACTGGGCTGGCCTGGGGAGAGCTTACGACCAGCACTGCCAGCTGCTGAGTTCATAGCCACACCCCTAGGACAGGGGATTGTGCCCCGGGGGTTTGTCTGGCCCCAGTTCTCCACACCCTGCTTCTGCCTATAAATTTAGGGGGCCAGTACCTGCAGAGGAGCTGAGACTGCTCCAGTAGCTGAGGGTGCAGGAGATTTGCAACACACCCAGAGAAAGCTTTGGAACACTACTCAAACCAAGGAAATAAAGAAAAAATGACAAAAGGAAAGACCAAAAGGCAGGCTCAAATCACCAGCCCATCCCAAGAAAGCCTGGGAGCCATGTACATAGAAGAAAATAGAAGCCATACACCTGAAATGACTGAAAT
>PVJX010034226.1:0-19119 GCA_004027295.1 Dolichotis patagonum
GCCTTTGGTAGTCTAAACTGTGGGGAATAAATTATTGGTTGCTTAAAGGATTGAGGAAAATTAGGTAGAGTACCATAGTATCAACTCCATTGCTCCTCTGTATAATTAGAGTAACCTCAGAAAATGAAGACACTGAGAACTGACTTGGACTAGGATGAGGGAACAAAACGTTTGTCTCAGGAATAAAAGTTGAGAAAAAACCCTCCTGCCACCAAAAATCTCAGTAACACAGTTAATTGAAATTTTAATGCAATATTTTAAAAAAGAAGTCAGTGCAAAAACACATTTGATGAATAGTATATGAAAATGTTTTCTAAATATGAGATCAGTAGTACTGACTTTTCCTGTGCCTCAGACTCTACTGAGGCTTATTAGGATCATGCTTAAAGATTACGACATTTACCCTGTAGAAGATGGGAAACCATTAGACGTTTTCCTCTTTCTATTAACTATATTAAAATATACTTATAACATTCAATATTTTTTTCACTGCCAAAGAGTTCTTTATTCAATTTGGACAAATAGGCCTCTAGTTTTCAAGAGAAAATCCAACTAAAATTGGCCTACGAATAATTCCAGGCAGTATGACTGGCCTATGCAGAATCCAGCCCCGTTTTGATCCACAGTTTGATCAAGCAACATTTTTAGTGAAAAATTTCTCTTCATCTCTGGAGCGAATTTCATCCTACTAGTTTTTCTCATGAAAAAAATATGTGGCATAGCATTCCTGAGTTACTCATTCTCAATCAATCAAGTCCAGAGGAAAAGAAACGATAGCTCTTCCTATAAAACTCCAACAAAAGAATTATCTGACTGGGGTAGAAATTCAACCGTGAGTCTGCCACTGTGAGCAGGGCAAGTGGTGTTATAGTTTGTATCTAGATATTCCTCTGAAGCCTCATGCGCTCACAGGCAGGGCTTTTAGGAGGTGAATTAATTCACTGATGAAGTTGCAGCTAAGTGTGAGGTTGGGAGGTTTACCACCCAGTAGTGAAAATTTCAGGCCACTTTTAAAGTAAGACGATCTTGATTTCAGCACAGGGACTTCATCAAGTTTAGAAACCTTAAGTATGATAGGGAAACCTATCACATGGGTGTAAACATGAGTTGTGAAGCTGTCCAGTGTCCCTGAATATGAACATCTCTGGTGATCTTTGGCCCACTGACATTCACTTTTTAGGAGTAGGGAAATTATTGGTTTTTCATATAGCTACTTTTCAGTTTGTAAACTCTCAGTGGTAATTCATTTATTGACTGCCTGATATATGTCTTCAAATATTAAGAGTATTTGCATGATAAATGTGCTGAGCCCTAGCACATTTTAAATTTTTTCTTTTGCTTTTCTATATGAATGACCCACATGGGTTGGTATCAGACTCCTGAGTGATATGCTCTTTGTGTCTACCCAGACCACTGTAGATATTACTTCAATGTGTTCAGTCATTTAGTCTTTAGGGGAACATTTATTATTATTTCTTGATAGGAAGCATGTCTCTTTTCTTCTTAGATATTAATATTTAGGGGCATTTTGTATATACTTCAACCATTTGTATCTTTCAGATTTAGAAAATTTTCTTCAATTTTGTCCATTTGGTTTAGATTACTAGTTTATGTCTGCCATATCATACTTCACAATGAAGGAAAGTATATTTTTAAAAATTAACATGCGTTAATCATACAATTTAAAGACAAAAACAGACCTCCCCATGGGCTGGGAAGGTGCACAGGCTGGGAAACTAGAACACACCCCTCCTCCCATGGTAAGCATTTGGCTGACTCAGAGCACTCAGGGTGAGATGACAGCAACTGAGGTGAAAGGAACAGCTTGATTCTTGGGTTGTTTGATTGATGTTGCAGGCCTGGGGTCTGGGCATCTATTTGCAGTGTACATTGTGGCAACTGTGGGGGATTTCTTTATGTCTTGTTTTTGAAATTCAGTATTTTGTTCTGTTTTTTTATTTTGTTTTACTACTATATCTGGCAAACCGAGCATCTATTTTGAAGCTAACAATATGCTGTACAACAACCATTGTTAAATTCCTATCATCTTGTTTTGAGAACCTATCTAGCTATCATTTTTGTTGTTGTTATTGTTGTTTTGCCTTTGTTGTTGTTTTTTAGTTTTTTTGCATAATGATAAATATTTATTTATTTATTTATTTATCTGTTTGAGACAGGGTCATGCTGTGTAGTTCAGGCTGGTCTTGAGCTCACTTTGTAGCCCCGGATGGTCTCAAACTTGCAATGATCCTCCTGCTTCAGCCTCTCAAGTGCTGGGATTACAGGCATGTGCCACCATGTCCAGCTAGAAAATATTTATTGACTCTTAGCCATGAATAGAGTCTTGGTGTGCATTCTTATGCTGCTTCCTTCCCTTCAGCTACTTCTGTATTACCTGTTGTTTAATTTTATTCTTTTAACTTTTATATCATGGTCTGGTTTGTTGAAAACTATAATCCCCTTAGTCTTAGGACTATGTTGTCTTAGCTACTTTTCTTGTTACTCAGACAAAATACCTGACACCTACAAGTTAAAGGAAGAAAAATTAATTTTAATTCACATTTTGTAAAACTTTCAGTCCATCATAGGCTGGTTTTAAGGCAGAACATCATGGCGGAGGGGCACCTCAGAGAAGAAATAGTTTGTGGCATGACAGACAGGAGATACTGAGACTTCCTTCTTCTTTATCTTTTTATTCCATCCAGGCTACAAGCCAGTTGGCTGATGCCACCCACTCTCAGGGTATAGGTTTTCACTCCTTAGTAAGTTTGTCACCTGCACCCATGACTATGCTATGCCAACCAGCGGAGTAATCCAGAATCACACACTCATGATCCAGTATCACACACCCATAATACAGTTCTCCCAAAACTCCCACTTACAAGCACAGGAGGTTTTGGGGAACATCTAGATATAAACCATAACATATGTCTATACTATATAGATTCAATATTTTCTATTGGTCATTTGTCACAATTTTCTTGCTGTGTGCTTTGTTTCTACTTTTTTTTTAGTTTGGTTGGGTTTTATTATCAAGCTTTTTTTTTTTTCTTTTTCTTTCTTTTTAACTTCCACATTTCTGAAAAGTTCTTGTGTTGTAGGCCTTGGATATTGCTACATTTGCATATTTTTTTCCATTGCCTTGGACTTGAGTCACCATTTGTCTGAGTAAGATGTTATTGGCTCCCCTTTGTAGAATTGCCTATTAATATTCAGGCATAGATGCCTGCTGTGGCGAAGTTGAAACAGGCTGACTTCTCATTGTGTTGAGTGATTTGCGCCCATATACCTGAAGCAGTCTTTTTTTATTGTTAAAGTGTATTACCTGAAGCATTCTTTTCTACTGTTAAAGTGCATTTCTCATAAATTTAATAATCATTCATTTTAATTCAAACAGATATGGTATTTTCATCTTCAGGTTCAGTTCTGCCATTTCAGAAGAATTTTTGGGCTCACTATTGTGGTCTGTAATGTCAAAGACCCTGATTGTACTGTATTTGTCTTTATGTTCTTCACTGCTTCTCTAATTGCTTTAGTCTATGCTTCTCCCTCTGAATTCTTTGTGATTTTTTTTCAATACCATTAATTTGCTTCTAAGGTCTATTGAACTCAATTCATTCTACTTTTGCACTTAAAAATTACTACAAAGGTAATGAATGACAATGATTTATTACCTTGTTTTTATAGTACTATTTTAAAATTTATGCTATTACTTGATTGTCTTGTCTTTAAACTCTTGTTAATTAAAAGTTTCCACAATATGTTGCAAAAATATACAAGAAATATACTTCTATTACTTGCATTATGGTTTTTTCCACTTCTGGTCCCTATCTGTCTATTGCTATCTCTGTTTCTCTCATTTTCAATAGTATATGTTTTAGTCAAAGTCTTGGTAAAAAACAGTAGTAAAATTGGAACAATGAAATGGAATTTAATAAAAGTATTGTTTACAAATGTGTGTAAGCATGATGTGTAGTTTCATAAACCAACAAAAGTTACAGCAGACCTGAAAGACCTCAGCAGCCAAGGGAAGCCTCTGCACTCCCTTCCTCTCACCCAAATGACCTGAGCAGCTGACCAGAGCCTTGGCCACCCCTCGCCAATAGCTGAAAGATCTCAGGAGCTGCAATCCCCCTTCTCTGCACCTGAAAGACCTTAGCAGCTGACGGGAGGCTTAGCTGCCCTTCTCCACATCCAGATGACCTCACTACAACATGAACTGTCAGCAATCCCATTCAACATCTGCAGCACCTTGGTGGGCTGGTGGAAGCCCCAGCAACCTCTCCCTCCACCCAGAGGACCTTGACAAGCTGGCAAGAGTGTGGGTGAGCCCCTCTTCCATACAGAAAACCCTGGGTGGGCTGGTGAGAGTGTCAGCAATGCCTCCCCCCACCTGGAGAAAACTTGCTGGCCCTGTACCAGCCCCAGTGACACAGCAGGGCCCCAGCTGGGATACACAGTATAGACAGGTGGGTCTGGAAGCCAGGAACAGTCTGAAGCCAAAGTAAGAATATGAACCAAGGGCTGGTTCACATCAATACTCCTAGGCTTATCAGCCTAGGAGGAATATAGACTGGCCCCTCCCCTACACTGTAGGACTCAGCAGTTGGGTGAATGTCAGCCACAGAGTAGGACCCTAAGACACACACAGTGGACAGTCAAGACTAGCAGGATTGAAAGACCAAATAATAACCAAGAGGTGAAAATGACAAAACAAAAAAGCAAAATGCAATCTTAAATGCCCAGCCCATCTGGAACAAGTATAGGAGACATCTAAATAGAGTATATTGGAAGTTACACATGTGATATTTCTGAAAAGATACAAAGTGAGATAAAGAAACAAATCATTGAGGCTATAGAGGAAGTCAAATTAAAAATAATCTCTCAAAAAAGAAATGATAATCTTAATAAAGCAGTTGCTCAGCATAGCCAGAGAAGATATAGATAAAAAGTACAGGAACATGGGAAAATGACAGAAACTTTGAATGAATAATATAGAAAGAAATTAAATGCATGAAAAACTTCAAAGATATATCCAGGACATTAAAGATTCCATTGAAAGTTTGCAAAACTGCTTGAATGAAACTGAAGACAGATTTTTAGGCCTTGAAAACAAGATCACAGCTAGTGATCATGAAAGGAAAGAACTCTTACAAATAAAAAGAGACCATGAAATAACAATTCAAAAGCTCCAAGACAAAGAAAAGAAAAACAATACAAGATTTATAGGCATAAAAATACAGTAGTCAACTCAAATGACATAAAAACTATTTGAAGAGCCAGGCATGATGGCGCACTCCTGTAATCCCAGCACTTGGGAGGCTGAGGAAGGTGGATCGTTGCAAGTTCAAGTACAGCCTGGGCTGCAAAGTAAGCCCAAGGGCAGCCTGAACTGCATAGTGAGACCCTGTCTGAAAAAGACAACAACAAAAAATTATTTGAAGATATAATGGCAGAAATTTCCCAAACATGGGAAAAGATTCTGATACATAGATAAATGAGATATATAGAACTCCAAACAGCCATAACTAAAATAATCTACACCCAGACATATAATAATTAAGATCCCAGAAATTCAGCATAAAAACAGAATAATGTTTAAATGCTGTTAGATAAAAGAAAGAGCTCACCTATCAAGTAAAATCCATTAGAATCATGGCAGAATTTCCAACACAAACCCTCAAGTCAATAAGATCTTGGACGGAAGCATTTCAAGTCCTAAAAGAAAACATCTTTCAACGTAGATTGATGTACCCTGCAAAACTATCTTTGAAAATTAATGGAAAAAATAAGATACTTCCATGACAAAGAACAACTGAAAAAATTCATGTTCACTGTGCCAATCCTAGAAAGAATACTGAAAGACACTCTATCCAGAAATAAAACTGACCACAAGTCTGAGAACAATGGAAAGAAACTACCAGGAAGGGCAGTCAATTAAACAAAGAGAGAAAGCAGTAAATCAACAACAGGAAAATAGCAGAACAAAATCAAGCTTATACATATCAATTATAACCATCATTGTAAATGGCCTTAATATACCAATTAAAAGAAATAAATTGGCAGAATTGATCAAGAAATATATCCAACAATATGCTATATAAAGAAACAAAAGAAACTCATAGACTGAAAGTCAAAGGATGGAAAACAATTTTCCATGTGACAGGAACCCAGAAAAAAGCAAGATTATGAACTTCAGACTGAAGGTGGTCAAAAGAAGTTCACTGCATACTTTTAGGGAAAAAATTCAAGAGGAAGAGAAAACAATCATAAATATATATACACCAAATACAGGAGCACTGAACTATATAAGATAAATATTAATAGACATGAAAAATCAAATATACAATAACACAATTGTAATAGGGGACATTAATACTCTATTGTCACCAAGATACAGACAAAAGTCAGCAAAAAAATATCAAAACTGAAACAAACCTGTGAACAAATGGACTTACTAGATGTTTATAGAGTATTACTGTAAAAACATCAGAAAACACATTCTTCTCACTGCACATAAGACATTTCTAAAATAGACCAGATATTAGCCCATAGAACATGTTTAAGTAAATGCAAAGGGATTTAAATTATCCATGCATATTATCTGACCATAGTGCATTGACACTGGAATTTAATGGCAAAAACCCCTGCAAGATCAACATAAATGCATGGAAATTAAATAATTGCCTCCTGAACAAATCAATGGTCTACAGATGAAATTAAAGAAGAAATTAAACACTATCTACGATTAAATGAAAATGCAGGTACAACATACCAGAACCTGTGGCATGCAGTGAAAGTGGCTCTAAGAGAGAAATATATAACAATGAATTGTCACATCAAGAAAACAGGACAAGCACAAATAAATAACCTAATGCTGCACCTCAAGCTTCTCAAAAAAACAAGAGCAAGTCAAGACAACAGTTCATAGAAGGGAGGAAATTATAAATATCAGAGTAGGAATTAATGCAATTGAGACCAACAAAACAATACAAAGAATCAATGAATCAAAGAGTTAGTCTTTGAAAGAATAAATATTGATAAACCCCTAGCCAACTTTATCAAAAAAAATGAAAGAAAAAACTCAAATTCATGCAATAAGGAATAAAAAGGGTAAAATTAGTATGGATCCTTTGGGACTTCAGAAGATCATGAATATCTATATTAAAAAGTTTTACTTACATAGGCTGGAAAACACAGACAAAATAGACAGATTCTTAGAAACATGAATTATGAAAGTTGGATCAAGAATACATAAAAGTTTTGAATAACCCAGTATCAGTTACTGAATTTGAAAACATAATTAAACTTACCAACAAAGAAAAGCCCAAGTCCTGATGGATTCATGGCTGAATTTTACAAGGAATTTAGAGATGATTTAATGCCACTACTCCTCAATAATGAATTTGAAAGTGAAGCAATTCTCCTTAACTCATTCCTGGAGACAAGTATTATTCTGATACCAAAATCAGAAAAAGACCCAACTAATGAGAAAAATAAACCAGTGTCCCTAATGAATTTTGATGCAAAAATTCTCAATAAAATATTAGCAAACAAAATGCAGAAAATCATCAAGAAGATTATATAGCATGACTAAGTGGGATTCATCCCAGGAGTGTAGGGGTGGTACAACATATGCAAATCAAAAAATGTGATAAACCACATCAACAGAAACAGTGACAAAGGTCAGATGATCATCTCAACAGATGCATAAAAAGCTTTTGATAAAGTGCAGCATTTATTCATGGTAAAAATCCTATAAGAAATCGAAAGCAATGGTCTCTACCTCAATCTCATAAAACTCATCTACAGCAAACAGTCAATATCACACTAAATGGACTAAAATTGAAAGCTTTCATTCTAAAATCAGGAACAAGACAAAGATGTCCACTATCACCACTCCTTTTCAACATAGTCTTAGAAAATTTAGCTGGAGCAATTAGACAAGGGAGAGAAATAAAAGGAATAAGTATAGGAAAAGAAGTTAAATTATCATTATTTGCAGATATGATACTCTATATAGAAGACCCCAAAAATTCCCATCAAAGACTTCTAGAGTTAATAAACAAATTCAGCAGCATAGCTGGATACAAAGTCAACACTCAAAAATCAATAGCATTCCTGTACACAAACAACAAACCCACTGAGAGGGAAATTATGGAAATATCACCTCTTACAGTGGCCCCTTCCTTCCTTCTTGGCTTCCTCATAGTGCTGTATTTCAGCATCTGGACTGTGACTCTCAGAGAGGTTGCTTTCTCTGCTGTTGACCACTCTGCCATCTTCCTGAGGGTCTGTTTTTGCTTCCTTTAGTGAGAATTTAATATCATGAAATATTATTTTTATATTCTTTAACTCCCTGAGCTCCTTTCACATCAATTTAATATCTATATGATTCACCTTACTATATTTTCATCTGTAGAAATTACCTCTAATGATTTTCCTTATATGAACAATAGTTTCTCAAGTCTTTTGAAGGCACATTTTTCAAAATAACTCTTTCTTGGAATTAGTGGTTTAACTCAACACTTTTACCATGAATCTTTAGGAGAGTGTCTCTCAACCATCACATATTTTTATAGGTTCAGCTTTTTCCTTTCTTTCTTTCTTTCTTTCTTTCTTTCTTTCTTTCTTTCTTTCTTTCTTTCTTTCTTTCTTCTTTCTTTCTTTCAGTGAGGCAGAACACATTTGGTCTATCTCTGTATCAAAAAAAAGTATGTAGAATTGCTCTGTTTTTACTTATTGTTGACTTGGGTGCTGGTCAAATCCCTTTGTCAAATCTAAGTTTCAAGGAGAGATTGACGTGGACAGCAGCCAGCTAAGTTTATAATGTTGAGTGGCCATTTGTTTAACGTATCCTGGCTGTTGTGAGGTAGGAGTTTCCCTCACTTCCAATTCTTGGCTGTCTGACACTCAGAATAGATGCAATATGTGAGATCCTTTCATTACAGGAATGAGCTATATTCAGCTCTTGTTCTGCTAGGGAGTTTTCTTTGCGCCCACAGAGTATTTTTCTCTAGGGTCTACTCAGATTATACTACACTTTTCTATAGGTTCTACTCAGATTACATTGTGCCACTGTGGAGAAGCATGACACCTAATCCCCTGTCCTCTTGATTTTTACTCTGAATGGATGTGAAAAGACAGCCAAGAAGAGCAATAATCTATCCGTCTGAGGAATGCAATTGAGGGCAGGTAGACCACATTTAAAAACTGTTTTCCGATCTTGAGTCTATGTGCTAGGAATCAGTTGGTAGGGGAGGAAGGCAACATTTTTGTATCTTCATCAGACAATTGGCAATTCACAACTGCTTTGTCAGCCTTGCTTCATTACTTTAATTTTAAATAAATTTCATTGTATGCAGATAACATGAGGATTCCTGTAAGAAAAATAACATAGGTCACCTCACATAGTTATTTTTTGTGATAGTAGAAGCTAAAATCTATTTATTTGACAAAAATCTCAAATATCATACAAAACTTTGAGTAAAGACTTTGCATCGTACATTAGCTTTCTAGGCTTGTTTTTCCTACCTGTCTGCCTCCATGTGCTTAACAGTTTTTGTGGATAATATAAATTGCTCTCACCTTCTGTAATAGTTTTTGGAATTGATTTGAGTTTTAATCCTGGGGAATGTCTGTTATGGGAATTTGGAGTGCACATCTGCAGACTGGAACGATGCCCTTTCATACTGGGAGCCGCAATTTACTGCTCCTTGAAAATATAGATCGTGTAAGAAATGTAGATATTAGATATACAACCATCCTTTCTTGGTCTGATGAAATCTAGGAAACTTCCTACCCATCTACACAGGTTCTTTTTTTCTTGATGCGGTTACTGTTTTTAGTTGAAACAGGAATTTCAGAGGTGGTGTGTAATTTTCTTTCAATTTGTTTCCTGTGAATTTAGAGGACTTACTTATTATGCATGTGAACATTTGAGTGAATTAAGTTTAATAATAAATTATTGCTGCCTGAATGAATCAGTAAAGTGGGGTACATGTCCCCACTGTGAGATTCCTTGCTTGGTTGTAATAGTAAGACTGAACTTCAGGTTTAGCCTGTCTTTGGAGTGACTGATAGATGTAGATCCTATTAATTACTTGCGGGCTTTCCATGGCCTTTGGGTGTTCTCATTGCTAACGTAGATAAGTTATGTCAAGACTAGAACTACCAGAATACAGATAAAGAAGTACTTAGACAATACAGGTGAGAAGATTAATTATTTTTATTGAATTCTCTTACCAATAAACATATAGATAAACTGCACCAACATGTTTCTTTTGGAAGCCAAGTTGTCTTTTTCTGTTCTAGTTCTTAAATTGGAATTTTTCACTCTTACTACACATATCTGTGTCTCTGCTCATTCTTTCCTCTTGTCCTACACATGCATATGGTGAATCCCTTTACTGTTTAAACTGTTGCCTTCAAATAAGCTCTAATTTGACAATTTTATTAAGAATTGCAAAGTATTCCCCTATATTTTAAACCATCCCTTTAAATGTTATGTTTTACGAAATTTGTCACCTTGTAATACACCATAATTTATGTATTTATTTATTTTATTTTCTGCCCTCAAACCATGCTGAGATATGATGGTCATAGATGCAAACCTCTTTTTCTATTTTCTTCATGAATATATTTTAACTATCTGGAATACTGCCTAGCATATAATATATGTTCACTTTGGTGCTTGTTGTGTATATGAATAAGTCAATGAAGACTTATCCTTGATAAGCATTTTTTTAGTCTATACTTCAGAGCTTTGTCTTCACTGGAACTTTATTGGCTATTTTTATTCATCTATAAGTATCACCAAAGTGTTTTTGTATTCATTAGATCTTAAAAACATGGTGAGTTATTCCTTCCTCCCAAAAATATACCCAGAAACTGCCTCCATCTTTAATATTGTCTTTCTTTTGTGATACCACAAACATCCTGAAAAAATGTGTCAATTGTTTGAATGTTTGTCTCCTCTGAAATTCATGTGGACATTTAAATACCACTGTGATGGGATTGAGGGTGGGATCTTTAAGGAGTGTTTAGGTCTTGAGGACTCTGCCTCATGAGTGGATTAATGCTATTATAAAAGGAGTGGTTTAGTAATTAAAAAAGGATGAATTTGGCTAGTTCACCAAGCCCAATAATATTTCAGCAGTCAACATATTCTCCTTTTCAGTTGTAACTATTCTGCAAATTTAGTATTATTTTCAATGTGATGCTAAAAAGCACTTCAATAAAGCATACAAAGTAGATTGATAATTTTCCTTGTTTTTTGTTCTGGAGATTGGATCTCTGGACTCACACTTGGGCCTCACACATGCCGGGCAAGTGCACACTACTAAGCCAGACCTGCAGACCAACAGCCTGATCACACTAATTTTTTAATCCTACACTCCCAGACTTTATCCTCTACTGTTCCCTCATGGGATTTTATTCACATGTTATTCCAAGCTAGAGACAACAGTTTCCTAATGACTCTTCTTTTATGCCTACATTATTTAGTTCTTACCACTTCTAACAGAAATTATTATCTCTATATAGATTTTTTAATCTAGATTATTTCAATATTCCTGTAATGCAATTTCTTCTTAGCTAGTCCCAATTCAATATACTCCTCATCTAATCCAATTTAAACCTTTATAAATTTAAACCAATTTAAAAATTTAGACAAATGTTACCCATGCAAACACTTATGTGATACCAAAAACAAATAATGGTTCTTTCTTTTAGAATATCATGTATTTAGAAGTTATGGTAAATGTTTAAATTAAATTAAATTAAATTAAATTTATTTATTTAGGTATCAGGGATTGAACTCATGACCTTGCACTTACCAGGCAAGTGCTTAAGCCACTGAGCTAAATCCCTGGCCCCAATGTTTAAATTTTAAAATATTTGTTGTACTAAAAGTCACACTGCCATTTACCTCCATTAAAAATACTTCATCTTACTTTAAACACACTTATCCCGGTATTATTGCCACTTTCTGAAGTAGTTCTATAAGTCCTTTTATGTGAGTGTCTTTTAATTGTGCTGTCATAACTGCCTTGAGATCCTGAATCAATTAAGGATGATTTCTATCAAACAAAAGCATTAAACATGTTCTCATCTCCCTTATTCACTGGATCTGGCAACATATGACTTGTGGTTCTTCCCTAAAGCAAAAGTAAACATGAAAAGTAAATGTTTTGAATTAATTCAAGGCATCCAGGCAGTGAAAACAGTACAACTAAAGACACTCATGAAAGAGGACTTCTAGAACAATTTTAGAAGGTGGAAAAAACAATGGAATAAGTGTTTAAATTACGGGTGAATATTTTGAGGGAGATTAATGACAATGTGTTTTTTACTATCATAATTTATTTTTAAAAATTTAAACAATAACTATATCCTTTGATCATACTCATATCCTGAAAACTTTTCAAAGAAATTATATAACCAAATTAAGGAAAATTATGTGAGAAAATTTCTTTGACCTTTTAGAAGGAGTAGCAGTGATACTTTGTTTAATTTCTAGATCTAGCCCCTGGCATTACTAGATAAATGCATATGCTGTTTTTGTGTATGAGTCTGATATACTAGCAAAACAATCTTCATAATCAAGAAAATTTTCATTTAAGACATTCTGAATTGCTTCAGTGTATCAGTATTTTTATGTATTTTTCTTTTTAGAGAAAATAATAAACAATTATTTCTAACTATATAATTCAACAGTTGGTAAAACTGAAAATCCACCTATATAAACTGACAGAATTAATATCACTTCTTCACCTTTCTGATCAAATATTTTGTTTTCTGTCATGTTGGGCCTTGTCTTTCATGTGGTCAACTTCTTCTGAGTCAAGATTTATACTGTGATGAAAATATAAATAATTCTTACATTTTTTAGCATTTAAAAGTTTCACAAAATACTTGCATTTGAAATGATTTATTTAAGTCATCTCAGTCACTGTGCTCAGATAGAAGGGGATACTTTTTAAAATTTTTATATGTGGCAATTTAGGAAACAATAATTGTGTCCATAGCTAAGTAAACAACCACCTGGGGTGAAAACTTAAATCAGGTCTTGTAATTCTCAGTTTGTTTCTGGAGTTAAGATTTATTGAGCATTTTCTATGCATCAGATGTGCAAAATATTTTATGTGAACAAATCTCTGAGGGAGCTGCTGTTACCATGAAAGATGAAGAAGAAAAAGGTTAAGTGCTGTTGTGACTTGTGTCTTGATGTCCACCTAAAGCTTCACACAGTCATAGATGGAGTTTTTTGAGAAGTAGCTGGATCTAGAGTGTGTGACATTGGTATTGATTCATAGTTAAATGCTACACTCAAGAACACTAGGACTAAAGATGAGAGTGATACCCACATAAAGTAGCCTGCATAAGATATGAGAATAGAGAGCTATTGATACCTTTTGCTTTGATACCTTCTGTCTGCCAAGAACTGGGTTATTTTTTTATTTTTTATTTTTTTGCAGTGCTTGTCTGCCATACCACCCTGCCTTGGAGCCAGCTGATTATAGCCAGAAACTTTCACAGACTGTGAGCTAAATAACCATTTCCTCCTTTAAATTTAGATGTCATTTATTTGGTCTCAGCAATGACAGAATTTGGTACTGAGAGTCCTTATGACTGTACCTGACCATGTGGCTTAGGAGAATTTGGAGCTGGTTTATGGAAAGGGGAAGAATTTGGCAAGGTTAAGAGATGCCAGCTGTAAAATAGAGCTGGAATGCCTTAACTATACTGTATAGAAGGTTCTGATCAGAGCTCAGAAGACCAGAATGCTAATAGAAATTCTGCTAGTAAAGACCAGGCTCCAGAGGTTTCTGCTGAGGAAGAGGACTTTGTTGTGGCTGTTGGACTTCAGAAGATATGTGTTATGACTTGGCAGAGTTTGTCTACATTTTACTTTTGTACAGAGACTTTGCCTGAGACTGAAATTAAGAGTACTGGACTAATTAATCTTGCAGAAGAAATCTCAAGGCTGTCTAATGTTAAGAAGGTGACATGGCTACCTACTGGTGCGGGCTCTTAGCCAGATTTATGTGGAGAATCAAGAGCAAAGAGCCCAGTAGAATGATTTAAAATGTTTTGAGTCTGACCAGAAAGGAAGCTCTGGCAAAGCTGGGGCATAGAAATATATAACATAGGAGAAATTGGCTGCTGAGAAGACTAGCATGAAAAAGCCAAATATTTCAGAAAAAGACAAAAGATGGCTGAGGATATCACAAGAGGCATCAGGACTCTAGCCACTGCAGTCTCAAAATTGCAAAAGTGAAAGACTTTGCTTTGAGAATAGAGCCCTAGAGTAGTATGTTCTAGAGTGGTGGCAGCCTAGGGAAGTTGCTTCTCAGGATTTGGTTCACTGATCCCTACAGCCAAGAGAGAAGGAAGCCTAGCTACTGCTTTAACTGACATAAGACCTTCGTGTCATCTTCATGGTGCTGCTCTTAGGTGTGTGCAGAATGCAACAGTGGTCAGGAAGGCCTCCACCCAGAGTTCAAAAGAAGACCTGGAAGGCCAGGCAGTGTGCCCCTGAATGTTGAAGCTGTGAGTGTGAAGCCAAAAATGCAATGGAGACCTCAAATTTTGGAGAAGTCAGGGATATGGATCATCTGAGGCAAACTATGAAGAGAACAGAGCTAGTCAAGGAGAGAAGCAATGGGAGCTACCACGACTGAAAATGTTCACCCAAGCCCTCTAGAGTTCGTATCTCGCCACAGATTGCCTCAGATACTGGACATGGAACTACAAGACTTAATATTTGCCCTGCTGGATTTTAGACTTGCTTTAGTCCCATTCCTTTGTATCCTCCTACTTGTACCTTTTGGAATGGTAATTTCTATTTTGTGCCATTGAATGTTGTTTTTAACTTTCTTTTTATTTGTACAGGGGCTCACAGGTAAGAGCTTGCCTTATCTCAGAGGAGTCTTTGGACATGGATTTTTCAGCAATGTTGAAACTGTTAGAACTTTGGCAACACTTAGGGATGGACAAAATGCCTTTTGCATAAAAGGATGTGCATGAATCTTTGGGGGAATAGGGTGGAATAATATGGCTTGTGTCTAGATTTCCTCTGAAATTCTCATGCAGTCATAGGTGGGCTTTTTCAGAGGTGGTTGGATCTAGAGTATGTGACACTGGGATTGATTCATGGTACAAGGCAGGAACAAGGGCACTAGGATTAAGGATTTGAATACTACTTACATAATTTAGCATGTATAAAATATAGAAGATAGAAAGAGTTGTGGTCATCTCTTATTACTTTGCTACCTTCTGCCCATGATGAACTGTTTCTCCACTGCATCGTCTGTATGCAGTATCACCCTGCCGTGGAGCCAGCAAATTACAGACTGAAATCTCTTCAGTCTGTGAACTAAATGAGCTTTTCTTGTTTTAACTTTAAATATCAAATGCTTTGTCTCAGCAATAAGCAACTAAGACAAGCAATAGGTTGATTACTCCTAGAGCTATCCTATTAGATTTGCTGTATGAAATAATGTTATATTTATTTTTAAAGACACTTGAATTTGAAGCTTTTTCTATTTATAGCCAAAATCATTGTTTCTTTTTCTTTTTTTGAGGAATAGAACTCAAGACCTACTGCTTTCCAGACCATATATATTTAAAACTTTTATTTTAAAACAATATTGAACTCCAGGAAGTTACAAAAATAGTGTAGCTGATGGTGTGCACCATTTATCTAGTGGAAGTTAGACTCTTGTACAACTATAATACAATATTGAAACCACAAAATTGAGTTTGTTGCCATACTCTCAAATAGATACCATATCTTATTGTCTGCACCACTCTCACTTGTGTTATTCTCACTGGATGTGTGTAATCCTATGTAATTTTATCCCATGTACAGATTTGTATTGCTGCTTCTGTAATTAATATACAAAATCTCAGTCACTGCAAAATAAAAAATAAAAGACCTCCCGCATGTAAAGAAACTCTTGCTTGCAAAACTTCTCTGTTTTATTTGAATTTTCCTATATGTGCTCATATTAGTTACATTTACTATCTGAACATGAGTTATGGGCCTTTGATTCTGGTTTTATCTTTACATTTTGTTTTGAAATCCATAAGAAGTGTGTAACAATTCTGGTATCATTTAAAATTTGAAGTAAATGTCTGCATAATTCTTTTCAGGTTGACACCAGAATGAATGTCAAGACAAAGCAGCAGCCATCTAATAATGTTGGCTCTGCTGATTTTATATTTCACTATCTTGACATTCATTTACCCAAACTGAATGTAACTATTCCCCAGTGTCTACAAATTTGCCAGATTACATCCTGTTCTAGACATGACTCCATTTGTCGTCTTCTGAAGGTACACAGAACAAAATACAGTTTTCTGTTAAATGCCATGCTCAATAGCACTTTGGAATTTAATTGCAGGCCTTTTATACACCTAAAAGAGAATAAGGAAGCACAAAAATCAAACCTTGCCTTCCTTGAAGTCTGTTTGTTTTCCCTACAAAGATTTTTTTACTCTCAATTTGATCTTTTAAGAGGAATGTTTGTACTTTTTTTTTTTAGTAAGGTCACAGAAGAGTAGACATGTAAACACTGGTTATCTGTTGTCTGAATAATGAATCTCAGAAAGGCCTCCAAATGCTCTGCGTTCATTAGAGATAGAAAAACAGCATAAGCAAACAATATGCAAGGAGCAGAAATAAGATGAAGTAATATGGATTGTACCTGGCAAGAAAAGTCCATTAAGACCAGCAGGTTCACTTCAACCACATTTCACCAAGGTTGAATTGATTATGTGATAACTGTGTAGATTGCTTTTGTGCTAGTACATTTCAGCAAAAATCAGTAACACACTGGACTAAAATTAGTCAGATATAACCCTCATCAAAATAAGAGAGGGCAGGCACTGGGGGAACTTGGTGGTGTTTTAGGAAAAGGATGGTAGAAAGAACCAATTACAAAATTTGGGCTGTGGTTGAGGAAGGTCTAGATAAGCTGGGATTTTCTCTAACTTGACTGTTAAAAAGAAGAGGTAGTTTTACATTTGGGTAATCAGTAAATTTTGTCTATAAATAGAGGTTGATCAGAATGAAGATAAGCTGATAAGGAAGTAGTGGTCACTTCAGTAGTGTTAGCCAAGACAGGACTAGCTGTTCTGCATTTTGCAGGTAGCATAGTGACCTTGTTTTTATCTATGCCTACAAAAATTATGTAGTGGACAAGTTTTATCTCATTTAATCTATATCTCAGAATAAGCTTGTCCAAGATTGGTACTCTGAGAGGTTGTGAATGTCCCATAACAATAACATGGTCTAGTTGTGATGCTAGGCAGATTCTGAATTTTAGTAGCTACTCCTTTTTATCTTTCTCTTATGAGAAAAGTGGGGGTCATCATATCATAGGTTGCTGAGGTGGACCACAGCTCAACACTTTGTCATGAAGCTTTTAGATATATTTCATTTATATGCCATAACTTGTTGACCTGGTTTTGAAATACACTGTTACTATTCAAGGTTAAATGTGAAAATAAAATGCATGACTTTCCCATCATCCTCAAAGTCGGTCTCCAGAGTCTGTTTGATCTAGTCGTCTGCCTCCAGGCTAAGTTGCCCATGAAGATGGTAAAAAATTGATGTCCTTTTTGCTCTTAATGATCTAACTGAAAGGAAGAAAATTCAACTGTTGCTCTCAGAAGTTCACAGCCTTCACTCTGACTCTTTGAAAATGTTTTTGTCGTTTGATCCTCCATAGAGATTCTCTCTCCTGTATAACTGAACTAATTTCCAGATGAAGGCCTTAGAACCAAAGACTCAAAATCAGCAGGATTTATGCTAAATATGACCAGCTGACTTGTCCTATGGGTATGCCTGTGTATTTAAAAGGGGAAATTTCACATACAACTCATCTTTTCACCTCTCATGAGGAATCAGTATATTTGGCAAAACTGGACAGTAGTCTGGTTGGAATTGAGTGGTTGTCCCTTTGAGTCATCCAAATATTGATAGCTACGGTCCCCTCCAGTCTTCTCCATTATTACCCTATGCAAGTCATTTGTATTTCTACCAAGGTATTATAACATCTGTGTTTTCAGCCTTGGCATGGACTTCTTCTCTATCTTGCTTTTATATGTTTCTTCATCCAGGTTTAAGATCATTAGAGTGTCTATAGGATACCCCCTGTATTATTCAATAAACATAATAAATTTTCCTGGAGTGTCATATATACTTCAGAGATTACAAAACACTGTTTCTGTATCAAACCCAATATAGATATATAGAATGCAATGGAACATGTATTTAAAGATAAATTTAGAATTAAATGAAAATTCTTGCTTTAGCCTATGCCAAAGACCAGCCATGAGGAAGCATGTCTGCTCTCATTTTTGTCTTTGGGATTGCTTTGATGGGAAATCTATAAAATGATGATACCAATATAATAATAGAGTTTATCTTTTCCTATGTTGCAGAATTTCAGAGTGTCACACAGTTTTTGAAATAGAAGGAAGTTTAGATAGTAACAGTCCTATTCCTCTCATTTCTACTGGGAGTGATAAAAGCTTATCAGAATAAAGACAGTCCAAGCAGTCCTAGAACCCAGGTATCCAGATCTTCTGTCTTATCCAATTCAATGTAAGTTGCTTGATGTAATGGCAAAAATATTCTGCATATACTTTCATGGAATTGGTCTTTGGCCTGATAATTCTATTTGTTAATTATGGAATGGTAGATAATTTCTCAAAGAAACTCAAATCTTCTTTGATGTAGTATGAGAAATAGTTTCTGTTGAAGTATAAGATAAATTGCCTCCAGTAAAACTCAAATGAAAGTTGCAAGTTATCCACAGGACAGTACATTTGATTTTATGTGTTGCTGTCTTTGCATAGTTTTAGCCATGAAAACTCAAGATCTGAAGCAATGCATTCAAAGTAGAGAGAAATAATATCTCACAACTTGAACCTGGTTTTCCAAATGTGACTTGTAATGTTTTCTCCATCTTTTACAATATAATGAAAATGTCATTTTTCTAGATGAAACATGGTTAATATGAGTCATATATTTGTATATTCACTATTTGCTGAAAACTAATCTGCCCTATGATTTGTAATTGTGTAGAAACACTTTGAATTTTCATA
>PVJX010034227.1:0-21433 GCA_004027295.1 Dolichotis patagonum
TATTTTTTTATTATTATTACATTTTTTAATTTCAAGAGCTGATACTGGGTTATTCAAAGTTGCTGTATCTTCTTGGTTGAGCTTTGGTTGAGTTCATCTGTTTCTACAAATCTCTCCATTTCCTCTGTGTTTTTCTCTCTATGTGAGTAGAGATTTTCAAAGTAGGTGTTCATGATCTTTTGAATTTCCATGGTATCTGTAGTAATTTCACCCTTTTCAGTCCTTATTGCATTGATTTGGGTTTTTTCTTTCTTTTTCTTGATAAGGTAAGCTAGAGGTTTGTCACCTTTTTTATGTTCTAAAAAAAAACAACTTCTTGATTCATTAATTATTTTTATTGTTTTTTGTAGTTTCAATTACATTGACTTCTGCTCTAATCTTTACAGTTTTCTCTCTTCTATGATCCTTAGATTTAACTTGCTCTTGTTTTTCTAGAAGCTTGAGATGAAGCATGAGGTTGTTCATTTGTGCTCATTCTGGTTTTTTTTGATATGACAATTTATTGCTATATATTTCCCATGTAAGACCACTTTCATTGCATCCCACAGATTACATTAGGTTGCTTGTGCACTTTCATTGAACTGTAGGCATTGCTTTATTTCTTTCCTAATTTCACTGGTAGCCCACTGGTATTTCTAAAGACTGTTACTTAATTTCCATGTATTATGCCAGTTTTGCAATTTCTTTTCCGAGTAATTTCCAGTTTCACTGTGTTATGCTCACATAGTATTTATGTGATAATTTCACTATATTTTCATTTACTTAATAATATTTTATGTGATAATATATGGTTTATTTTGGAGAATGCCCCGTGGGAAGCTGAAAAGAATGTGTATTGTGATGTGGTTGGATAGAACACTGTGTAAACATCTACTAAGTCCAATTACTCAGAGGTATGATTCCGCTCTATTATATCTTTGCTGATGTTTTGCCCAGTTGATCTATCTCTTTGTGACAACGGGCTGTTAAGGTCACCTGTAATAACTGTGTTGTATATTTGTTTTTTTAATGTCTGTTAGTATTGGTATTATATATTTAGCTACTCCTGTGTTTGGTGCATATACATTTATAATTGTTATTTCATTCTCTTGAAAATTTTCCCCGTAGGAGAATGTGGTGACATTGGGTGTCTCTTTTAATTATTTTAGATTTGACGTTCACATTATCTACAATTAGAACAGTTACCATTGCCATTTTCTGGGTTCCTTTTGCATGGAATACTGTTTTCCATCCTTTGACTTTTAATTTATTAGTTTCCTTTTGGGTGAGATGTGTTTCTTGTATACAAAATATTGTGGGATCCTCTTTCTTGATCCATTCTGTCTGGTTGATATGTGAATTGAGCCTATTTATGGATATCACTGATATGTACTGACTTGTATTTTCCATGTTGTGTTACTGTTGTTAGTTTCCTGCTTTTCTCTCTCATTTACTTGGTTTGATGGTTGCGAATTTCATCAGTTGTGCTTTGTCATGGATGTATCTTCTTTCTCCACTAAATTTGAAAGAAAGTTTTGCTGGATATGTCAGACTGGGTTGAAAGTTGTTTTCTTTTAGGGATTGGAATCCTTCACTTCGAGATCCTCCTAACCTGACAGTTTATGCTGAGAAGTCTGCTGTGATTCTCATAGGTTTTCCTTGATAGGCGAGTTTGGTCTTTTCTCTAGCAGCTTTTAGTATTCCCTTTTTATGCTATATGTCTGAGATTTAATTATTATTTGTCTGCTGTAGCTTTATGTTGGATGTGACTCTGTGGCATTCTATATGCCTTACTTATTTGTATGTCTGATTTTTCCCCCAAGTTTGAAAATTTTTCTGCAATTATTCCTGTGAACAGCTTAGCTCTATTCTTTGCATTGTCTTCTGCCTCCTCACTAATGCCTATTACTGTAACATTTTTTTCTCCTGGCATCATCTTGTAGCTGTTGGATTGTTATTTCATGCTGTTTGTTCTCTTTATATGTTCAATCCTTTTAAGATCGCTATCTGTGATCTTATTCATAAGGTCCAAAATTCTATCCTCAGCTTCCTTTAAAAGGTTCTGCAGGATTTCAATACAGTTTTTTGTTTCTGGCATATCTCTTTCAATTTGTTTCATAGATTCAGCATGTTTTCTGTATTGTCCATTCAAAGTTTCAATCAATTTACCATGCTCCTCTATTTTATTATTTATTTCTTCTCTAGCTATGTTGAGCAACTCATTTACTATGGTTGTCACTTTTGTCTTTACATAAAATATTACTTCTAAATTGAATTCCTCTACAACCTCATGGATATGTTTCTTTACTTCATTTGCTATCTTTTCAGAGATTTCTGGTGTATGACTTTTAGGGTGCTCTATTTCATTATTGCCTGTACTTGCTCCTGATGAATTAGATGTTTGGGATTGCATTTTTGCTCTTTGTTTAGTCAATTTCATCTGTTGGGTAAATTTCTAGTCTTTCTATCCCAACAGTCACAAGTTTCTGTACTGTGTGTTTCAGGGTTCTACTGTATGGTTGATGTTTTCAAATTGCTGGTTACCACAATGAAGAAGAGATCCAGTCTCCTGAATTCCGCCTACCATGCCCGTTGAGTGAGTCCTATATTCTTTCTTGACTAACTAGCCCAGAAGTATTGATGTAGGGCAGCTCTTAGTTCCTGCTGTTGTTATATGTTCACACTGTCACAAGTCAGCAGGTCTCCCTTACTATAGTGTTTGTGTCATCTGAGGCCCTATTGTGTCACTGGGTGTCTCATAATTTCTTTTAATTTCCTTAAGTTGTGGTGGGTACATATTGGCACACTCCTCAACCTGGCTGATGTTCTCTTTGTTGTGGGAAGGGGATACCCACTCTCCTGCCAGGTTAGCCAAGGTCCTACACTTGGAGGGAGTTTCACTTCTGCCACTATTTACCCCCTGCAGACCTCTATTTTATGGAGCAAACTCACCACACTGACTGAAGCCTGATGTCTTCTCTTTGGGTGAGGTGTTTCTGAGCCTCTCATCAAGCTAGCATGGTAGTCCACTGTAGTCCAATGTTCCTGTTGGAAGGGCATGTCCAGAAGATGTGGTCCCAGGCAGTTCTACCTGTGGCAGGCTTCTATATGTTCCTGCTGAAGGGGAGGTCCCAGCAGTACAGTCGCATGCACCTCAGGCTTTCTGCCACTGGTCCCACAATGTTCCGTGTGGGAGATTGACAGGCCTAGCAGTCCAGAGCAGCCCTGGTATTCAGCTGTCTGACCCCATGATGTTCTCTGCAGTCAAATGGTGGGTGTAGCAGTCTTGAGCAGCCTGGGCTGAGCTGTTGGTCCCCTGCAATGTTCCCTGTGGGTTAACAGTGGGCCTAGCCTTCCCCCAAGTGCCCGGGCCAAGCTGCCTGTCTGCACAATGTTCACTGAGAGAAGGGCTGGCCTAGTAGTCCCAAAAAGCCCGGGAAGTCCTGCCAGCACTCGTGATTTTCCCTGGGGATCAAGGGCAGGCCTAGCACTCCAGAGCAGCCCTGGCTCTCAGCCTGAGTTCCATGTTATATTCCCTGTTGGAGAAAGGCAGGCCTAGCAGTCATGAGACAATGTTTTAACTTGAAATTTGTCTCTATGCCCCAAAGAATGACCAGGAGAGTGAATTTGCATGGAGTGTCACAGCAGCAGAGTTTATCAGAGAATTTTTAAATGGTTGTTGTAATGTCTTCGTTTGTTGATGAAAATTCAAAGTTTCCATCTCTTGCAATCCTATGTAGGAATTGGAAAGGTCACCATTCAGGGGCAGACACCATGCAGGGGGATTGGCCCAAGTGGGCTGACCTGTGGAGAGCTTAAAACCAACACACCTGTTAATAGAGTTCATATCCACCCCCCCCAGGACATGGGACTGCCCCGATGTTCCGAAGGCCCCAATTCACCACACCTAGCTTCCACCTTTCAACATATGGATCTAAGAGTCTGAAAGGGAGTTAGGATCCTGAGAGGTGAGTTCCAGTGTCCTTAGGTGGGCTTGAGGAGGGCTGGAAACCTGTGCTACGGGCAATTGAGTTTTTGGCTAGCTACTGGGCACACTGGAACAAACCCCGTATGTTCCATGGGCCAAACACACAACACCCAGTGGCCTTCTTTCAGTTCAGGAGGCAGAGAATGCACAGAGAGACTGATGACCCAATTGGGTTGGCCTAGGGAGAGCTAAAGACTAACTCCTGATGGTTGAGTTCATTTTCAAGTCCTTAGGGCAGGGGAAAGTGGCCGTGAAGTCCCACGCCAGTCCACCACATGTAGCTTCTGGCTTTCCATTTAGGGAGCCAAGAACCCATAGGTGAGCTAAGATTGCTCCAAGAGCTGAATATATTTGAGCTGTATATATTTGTTTATATGCGTATGTATGTGTGTGTGTTCATACAGTATATCTGTATGCACGTGAATACGTGTAAATATGTGTTTATATGCTTACATATGTGTGTTTGAATGTGCATAGAGAATAGTTGTATGCACGTGTATACATGTATATATGTGTTTATATGCACATGTATACATGTATATATGTGTTTATATGCATACTTATGTGCATGTGTTCAGAGTATATGTGTATGCACTTGTATACATGTATATAGGTGTTTATATGCTTACATATATGCGTGTATGCATAGAGTACATTTTTATGCACGTGTATACGTGTATGTATGTGTTTATATGCATAGATATGTGCGTGTATGGGTAGAGTAACTGACAATGCACGTGCATACGTATATATGTTTTTATATGCATACGTATGTGCCTGTATTCATAGAGTATATGTGTATGAACGTGTATAAGTGTATATATGTGTTTTTATGCATACATATGTGCATGTTTTCAATGAGTATATAGGTAAGCACGTGTATACGTGTATATATGTGTTTACATGGGTACATATGTACGTGTGTTCATAGAGTATATGTGTATGCACGTGTATATGTATATATATGTTTATATGTGTACATATATGTGTGTGTTCATAGCGTATATGTGTATGCATGTTTATATTTGAATATGTGTTTATAGGCATAGTTAGGTGCATTTGTTCATATAGAATATGTCTATGCACGTGTATACGTGTACATATGTGTTTATATGCATATGTAAGTGTGAATGTACATAGAATATATGTGCATACATGTGTCTATATGTTTTTATATGCCTATATGTGTGCATGTTTTCATAGAGTATATGTGTATGCATGTGTATACGTGTCTATATGTGTTTATATGTGTACATGTGTGTGAGTGTTCATAGAGTATAAGTTTATGCACGTGTATACCCGCCTATATGTGTTTATATGCATACATGTCTGTGTTTCCTCATAGCGTATTTGTGTATGCACGTGTATACGTGGCTATATGTGTTTATATGCCTACATGTGTGCATGTGTTCAAAGAGTATATTTTTATGCACGTGTATAGGTGTCCATATGTGTTTGCATGCGTACATATGTGCATGTGTTCATAGAATATATGTGTATGGACGTGTATACGTGTATGTATGTTTATATGTGTACATATGTGCCTGTTTTCATAGAGTATATGTGTATGCATGTGTATATTTGTTTCTATGTGTTTATATGCATAGGTATTTTGTGTGTTCACAGAGAATATGTGTATGCACGTGTATACATATACATATGTGATTATATGCATATGTATGTGCGTGTGCTCATAGAGTATATGTGCATTCACGTGCTTATATGTTTTAATATACGTACCCGTGTGCATGTGTTCATAGAGCATATGTGTATGCACAAGTATTCATGTCTATATGTGTTCATATGTTTACATATGTGTGTTTACATAGAGAATATGTGATTGCACGTGTATATGTGCTTATATGTGTTTATATGCATATGTATGTCCGTGTGTTCATAGAGTAAATGTGTATGCACGTGCATACATGTATATATGTGTTTATATGCATACATATGTGCGTGTGTTCATAAAGCATATGTGTATGCACGTGTATAAGTGTCTATATGTGTTTATATGCATACATGTTTGCGTGTTTTCAGAGTGTTTTTGTTTGCACGTGTATATTGTACATATGCTTATATGTGTACATATCTGCATGTGTTCATAGAGTATATATGTATGCAATTGTATATGTGCATATATATTTTTATATGTGTATGTATGTTCTTTTGTTCACATAGTATATATGTATGCACATGAATACATGTATTTATGTGTTTATATGCGTAGATATGTGCGTGTGTTCATATTGTATATGTGTATGCACGTGTATAAGTGTCTATATGTGTTTACTTGCATACACATGTGCGTTTGTTCATAGAGTATATGTGTATGCACATTTATACGTGTATATATGTTTATATGTGTACATATGTGCATGTGTTCATAGCGTATATGTGTGTGCATGTGTATACTTGAATATGTGTTTATATGCATAGGTATGTGCATGTGTTCATAGAGATTATGCCTATGCACATGTATACGTGTTCATATGTGTATATATGTGTACATATGTCCGTGTGTTCATAGCGTATATGTGCATAAACGAGTCTATATGTGTTTATATGCCTACATGGGTGCGTGTGTTCATAGACTATATGTGTATGCATAGGTGTATGTGTTTATATGTGTTTATATGCATACATGTGAACCTTTGCTCATAGAGTATATGTGTATGCACGTGTATACATGCCTAAATGTTTTTATAAGCAAACATTGTGCATTTGTTCATAGAGTATAAGTGTATGCATGTATACACATGTCTATATGTGTTTATATGCATACATGTGTGAATGTGTTTATAGAGTATATTTTTATGCACGTGTATAGGTGTCTATATGTGTTTATATGTGTACATTTGTGCGTGTGTTCATAGAATATATGTGTATGCAAGTGTATATATGTACATGTTTTTTTATAAGCATCTATATGTGCATTTGTTCAAAGAGTACAGGTGTATGCACGTGTATACGTGTTTATATGTGTTTATATGAGTACCTGTGTGCCTGATATCATAGAGTATATGTGTATGCACGGGTATAAGTGTATATATGTGTTTATAAGCATACATGTGTGCATGTGTTCATAGAGCATATTTTTATGTACGTCTATAAGTGTCTGTATGTGTTTATATGAGTACATTTTGCGTGTGTACATAGAGTATATGTGTATGCTAGTGTACACATATATATGTTTATATGTGTCTATATGTGCCTGTGTTGATAGAGTGTATGTATATGCATGTGTATCCATGTCTATATGTGTTTATATGCTTACATATGAGCATGTGTTCATAGAGCATATGGAGTATGCCTGTGTATACATGTATATATGTGTTTATATGCATTCGTAAGTACATATGTTCATAGCATATATGTGTATGCATGTGTAAACTTGTATTTATGTGTTTATATGCATACATATGTGCATGTGTTAACAGAGTATATGTATATGCAGTTGTATACGTGTACATATGTGCATGTGTTCATATCGTATATGTGTATGCACGTGTAAACATGTATATATGTGTTTATATACGTACGTATGTGCGTGTATGGGTAGAGTACCTGAGAATGCATGTGTATACGTATATATGTGTTTATATGCATACATATGTGCGTGTGTTCATACAGTATATGTGTATGGACATGTATACGTGTATATATGTGTTTATATGGGTACGTATGTACGTGTGTCCATAGAGTATATGTGTATGCACGTGTATATGTGTCAATATGTTTTTATATGCTTACATATGTGTGAGTATGCATAGCGTATATTTGTATGCACGCATATACGCGTATATATGGGTATAAACCTGTGTGCATAGAGTATATGTGCATCCACATGTACACGTGTATGTATGTGCTTATATGCGTACAAATGTGCGTGTGTGCCTAGAGTATATTAGTATGCATGCGTATATGTGTATATTTGTGTATATACATGTGTGCTTTGAATATATGTGCATGCAGGTGTATGTGACTATAAATCTCAGTATTGTCGTGCATATGTGTGTGTGTTCATAGAGTTTATGTGTACGCACGTGTATACGTGTATATATGTGTTATATGCATAAATATGTGCGTGTGTTCATAGAGTATAAGTGTATGCACATGTATACATGTGTATATGTGTTTATATGTGTATATATGTGCATGTGCTTAAAGAGCATATACGTATGCATGTGTATATATGTGTTTATATCCGTACATATGTGTGTGTGTTCACAGACTATATGTGTATGCACGTATATACTTGTCTGTATGTGTTTATATGCGTACATATGAGTGTGTATTCATAGATTATATGTTTATGCACGTGTATACGTGTACATATGTGTTTATGTGAGTACACATTTGTGTGTGTTCATAGAGTATATGTGAATGCACGTGTATAGTTGTATATATGTGTTCATATGCGTACATATGTGCGTGTGTTCATAGAATATATGTGTATGCATGTGTATGCATGTGTAGATGTTTATATGCATACATATGTACGTGTGTTCACAGCATATATGTGTATGCATGTGTATACATGAATATGTGTTTATATGCATACACATGTGTGTGTTCATAGACATTATGTTTATGCACGTGTATATGTGTACATCTGTGTTTATATGCATATGTATGTGCATGTGTACATAGAGTATATGTGCATACACGTGTCTATATGTGTTTATAATATTACATGTGTGCGTGTGTTCATAGAGTATATGTTTATGCAGTTTTATAAGTGTAAATATGTGTGTGTTCATAGCATATATGTGTATGCACGTGTAAACATGTATATACGTGTTTATATACATACGTATGTACGTATATGGGTAGAGTACCTGAGAATACACCAGTATAGGTATATATGTGTTTATATATGTACATATGTGTGTGTTTTCATATAGTATATGTATATGCTAGTGTATATGTGTATATATGTGTTTAAATGCATACGTACGTGCCTTTATTCTTAAAGTATAGGTGTATGCACGAGTATACGTGTATATATGTTTTTATATGGGTACGTATGCACGTGTGTTCATAGAGTATATGTGTATGCACGTGTACATGTATGTATAAGATTTTATATGTGTACATATGTGTGATTATGCATAGAGTATATTTTTATGCACACATAAACGTGTATATATGTGTATATACCTGTGTGCATAGAGTATATGTGCATGTAAGTGTACACGTGTATATATGTGTTTATAAGCATACAAATGTGTGTGTGTGCCTAGAGTATATTTGTATGCATGTGTATATGTGTATATTTGTGTATATAAATGTGTACATAGAATATATGTGCATGAATGTACATATGACTATAAATCTCATTATAGGTGTCCGTATGTGCATATGTTCATTGAGTTTATGTGTATACACATGTATATGTGTATATATGTGTTTATATGCATGCATTTGTGTGTGTGTTCTTAGAGTATATGTTTATGCTCTGGTATACGTGTCTATATGTGTTTATAGGCATACATGTGTGCATTGTTCCTAGAGTATATGTGTATGAAACTGTATACGTGTCTATATGTGTTTATATGCGTACATGTGTGCATGTGTTCATAGAGTATATATGTATGAACGTGTATAGGTGTCTATTAGTGCTTATATGCATACATATGTGCATGTGTTCATAGAGTATATGTTTATTCATGCGCATATGTGTATATATGTCTTTATATGCATACATATGTGCACGTGTTCATATAATAAACGTGTATGCACTTGTGTATATGTGTTTATATGCATACAGGTGTATGTGTGTTCATAGAGTATATGTGTATGCATGAGTATACTAGTATATATGTGTTTATATGTGTATGTATATTCATGTGTTTATAGAGAATATGTGTATGCACGTATTTATATGTGTTTATATGCGTATATGTGTGTGTGTCTTCATACAGTATATGTGTATGCACGAGTATACGTGTCTATCTGTGTTTATATATGTACATATGTGCTTGTTTTCATACAGTATATGTGTATGCACGTGTACACGTGACTGTATATGTTTATATGCATACATATGTGCGTGTGTTCATACAGTATATGTGTATGCACGTGCATAAGTTTATATGTGTTTATATGAATACAAATGTGTCTCTGCTCATAGAGTACATGTTTATGCATCTTTATACGTGTATATATATATTATTATGCATACTTTATTTTCGTGTATTCATAGAATATAATTGTATGCACGTGTATACGGGTATATATGTGTTTATAGGTGTACGTATGTTTGTGTGTTCACAGAGTATATGTGTAATCACCTGTTAAAGTGTATATATGTGTTTCCATGCATACGTATGTTTGTGTGTTCATAGAGTATATGGGCATGCACTTGTATAGGTTTATATATGTTTATATGCGTACATATGTGCCTGTGTTCGTAGCGTATATGTGTATGCATGTTTATGCTTGAATATGTGTTTATATGTGTATGTATGTGCATGTGTTCATAGAGAATATGTCTATACACGTGTATACATGTACATATGTGTTTATATGCATAGGTATGTGTGTGTGTTCATAGAGTATATGTGCATACACCTGTCTATATGTGTTTATATGCCTACATGTGTGCGAGTGTTCATAGACTATGTGTTTCCACGTGTATATGGTACATATGTGTTTATATGCGTACATATGTGCGTGTGTACATAGTGTATATGTATGCAATTGTATACGTATATATATTTGTTTATGTGTGTATGTATGTGTGTGTGTTGATATAGAATATCTGTACACACATGAATATGTGTATATATGGGTTTATATGCGTATTAATGTGCATGTGTTCATAGAGAACATGTGTATGCACCTGTATACGTGTATATATGTGTTTATATCTGTACGTATGTGCATGTGGTCGTAGAGTATATGTGTATGCACGTGTATATGTGTATATATGTGTATATGTGCGTACATATATGCATGTATGAATAGAGTACATGTGTATACATATGTATACTTGTATATATCTTTTTATATGTGTTCGTATGTGCGTGTATGATAAGAGTACATGTGTATGCACATGTATACATGTATAAATGTGTTTATATGCGTACGTATGTGCGTGTGTTCATAGATTATATGTGTATGCACGTGTATACGTGTATATTTGTGTTTATATGCATACGTATGTGTGTGTGTTCATAAAGTATATGTGTATGCACGAGTATATGTGTATATATATGTGTGTTTATATGCGTATGTATGTTTGTGTATTCATAGAGAATATGTGTACGCACGTGTATACTTCTACATATGTGTTTATATGCATATGTATGTGCGTGTGCTCATAGAGTACATGTGCATGCACGTTTTTATTCGTTTTATATGAGTATATGTGTGCGTGTGTTCATACAGCATATGTGTATGCATGTGTATGTCTATGTGTTCATGTGCCTACATATGTGCGTGTTTTAATAGAGAATATGTGTATGCACGTGTATATGTGTATATGTGTGTTTCTATGAGTACGTACGTGCGTGTGTTCTTAGCCAATATGTGCATGCACGTGTATATTTGTATATATGTGTTTATATACATACATATGTACGTGTGTTCATAGAGTATATGTGTATGCACATGTATATGTGTCTATATGTTTTTGTATGCATACATATGTGAGGGTATTCATTGAGTATATTTTTATGCATGCATATACGTGTATATATTAGTATATACATGTGTGCATAGAGTATATGTGCATGCACATGTACACGTGTATATATGTGTTTATATGCATACAAATGAATATGTGCGCATAGAGTATATTTGTATGCAAACGTATACATGCATACATGTGTTTATACAAGTGTGCAAAGAGTATACGTGCATGCACGTGTATATGTCTATAAATGTGTTTATTGGCATGCATATGTGCGTGTGTTCATAGTATATTTGTATGCAAGTGTACATGTTTATATATTTGTTTATATGCGTACATATGTGTGTGTTCTTAGAGTATATGTGTATGTACATGTATACGTGTACATATGTGTTTATATGTTTACATAGTGCGTGTGTTCATAGAGTATACACGTGTATAGGTGTATATATGTGTTTATATCTGTATATATGTGCGTGTGTTTATAGACTATAAGTGCATGCACGTGTATACTGGTATATATGTGTTTAAATGCATACATATGTGTGTGTGTTTATAGAGTATATGTGTATTCACCTGTATACTTCTATATATGTGTTTATATGTGTACATAGCTTCGTGTGTTCATAGAGTATATCTGTATGCACATGCATACGTGTAAATATGTGTTTCGTGGCATACATGTGTGCGTGTGTTCATAGAGTATGTATGTATGTATGCACATGCATACATGTACATATGTGTTTATATGCCTACATGTGTGTGTGTTCATAGAGTATATGAGTATGCACATGTAAACTGGTATATCTGTGTTTAAATGCATACATTTATCCATGCACTTATAGGGTATATGTGTATGCATGAGTATACATGTATATATGTATTTAAATGTGTACATGTGTGCGTGTTTTCATAGAGTATATGTGTATGCACCTCTACACATGTATATATGTGTTTATATGCACACATTTTTGCATGTGTACATGGAGTATAGGTGTATGAAAATGTATATGAGTGTATATGTGTTTATTTCCATACATGTGTGCGTGTGTTCATACATTATGTGTGTATGCACGTGTTAACACATGTGTGTATGTGTGTATGTGTGTATGCAAGTGTTAACACATATATGTGTTTATATGCATACGTACCCTCATGTGTTCATGGAGTATATGTGTTTGAACGTTTAGATGTGTATATATGTGTTGATACGCATACATATGTCCGTGAGTTCATAGAGTATATGTGTATTCACGTGTATACCTGTCAATAATTGTTTATATGCTTACATATGTGCATGTGTTCATAGAGTATATGTGTATGCATGTTTATACATGTATATAAGTTTTTATATGCGTACATTTGTGAGTGAGTTCAGAGAGTATGTGTAGAAGCATGTGTATATGTGTATATATGTGTTTATATGCCAAAATATGTGTGTGTGTTCATAGACTATATGTGTATGGACGTGTATACATGTGTATATGTGTTTATATGTTTACATGTGTGCATGTGTTCATAGAATATATGTGTATGCACGTGTATATGTGTATATATGTGTTTATATGTATACTTATGTATGTGTGTACATAGAGTATATATGTATGCACATATATACGTGTATGTATGTGTTTATATCCACACATATGTGCATGTGTTCATAGACTATATGTGTATGCACTTGTATACAGGTTTGTATGTGTTTATATGTGCACATATGTGCGTGTGTACATAGATTATTTGTGTATGCATGTGTATACGTGTACATATGTTTTTATATTTGTACATATGTGAATGTGTTCCTAAAGTATATGTGTATGCATATATATACATATACATATGTGTTTATAACCATACATATGTGTATGTGTTCATAAAGTATATGTGTATGCACATGTATACCTGTACATATGTGTTTATAAATGTACATATGTAGGTGTGTTCATAGAGTATATCTGAATGAACGTGTATACATATACATATGTTTTTATATTATGCATATGTTCGTGTGTTCATATACTATATGTGTATGCACATGTATACGTGTATATATGTGTTTATATGCGTACATATGTGCGTCTGTTTATAGAGTATATGTGCCTTCACCTGTATACTTGTATATATGTGTTTATATGTGTACATAGTTTTTTGTGTTCATAAGATATATGTGTATGCATGTGAATACGTGTATATATGTGTTTCTTTGCGTACACGGGTGTGTTCATACAGTATATGTGTATGCACATGCATATGTGTGCATATGTTTTTATGTGCCTACATGTGTGCGTGTGTACATAGAGTATATGTTTATGCACATGCGTTCTTGTACATATGTGTTTATATGCCTACATTTGTGTGTGTGTTCATGGCGTTTATGTTTATGCAAGTGTATACAGGTATATATGTGTTTAAATGAATACATTTGTGCATGCTTTCATAGAGTATATGTGTATGCATGTGTTTACGTGTATATATGTGTTTAAATGTGTACATGTATGCTTGTTTTCATAGAGTATATGTGTATGCACCTCTACACGTGTATATATGTGTTTATATGCATACATTTGTGCTTGTGTACATGGAGTAGATGTGTATGCAAGTATATGTGAGCGAATATATGTTTATATGCATACATATTGTGTTCATAGACAATATGTGTATGCACATATATACGTGTATATATGTGTTTATGTGTGTACATATGTGGGTGTGTTCACAGAGTATGTGTGTATGCATGTGTATACATGTTTATATGTGTTTATATGCTTAAGTATGTGCATTTGTTCATAGAATATATTTCAATGCATGTATATACTTGTATATATGTGTTTATATGCATACATATGTTCCTGTGTTCATAAAGTATATGTGTATCCACGTGTATAAATGTATATATTAGTTTATATGCTTACATGTGTGCAAGTGTTCATAGAGTATAATTTTATGCACGTGTATAAGTGTCTATATCTGTTTACATGCGTACGGTTGTGCATGTGTTCATAGAATATATGTTTATGCAAGTGTATACCTGTATATATTTGTTTATATGGGTCTATATGTGCGTGTGTTCATAGAGTACATATGTATGCTCTTGTATAATTGTATATATATGTTTATATGCATACCTGTGTGCATGTGTTCATAGAGTATATGTGTATGCACGTGTATACGTGTCTATATATTCATATGCGTACATATGTGCGTGTTTTCATAGAGAATATGTGTATGCACTTATTTATGTACATATGTGTGTTTATATGCGCACATATTTGCGTGTGTTCTTAGAGAATAGGTGTAGGCACGTGTATACCTCTCTATACGTGTTTTTATGCACATGTATGTGCGTGTGTTAATAGAGTATATGTGTATGAACGTGTATAATTGTATATATGTGTTTATATGCATATGTATGTGCATGTGTTCATAAAGAATAGGTGTATACATGTATACACGTGCCTATATGTGTTTATATTCATATTTATGTGCGTGTGTTCATAGATTATATGTGTATGCAAGTGCATATGTGTATATATGTGTTTATATTCATACCTATGTGCATATGTTTATAAAGTATATGTGTATGCACGTGTATTAGTGTCTATATGTGTTTATGAGTACATGTGTGTGTGTGTGTTCATATAGTATATGTGTATGAACGTGTATATGTGTACATATGTTTATATGTGGACATATGTGCATGTGTTCACAGCGTATATGTGTATGCATGTGTATACTTTAATATGTGTTTATTTGTTTATGTATGTGCATGTGTTCATAGAGAATATGTCTATGCACATGTATACGTGTACATATGTGTTTATATGCGTATGTATGTGCGTGTGTTCATAGAGAATATTTGCATAAATGTGTATATATGTGTTTATATGCCTATATGTGTGCGTGTGTTCAAAGAGTATATGTTTATGCATGTGTATATGAGTCTATATGTGTTTATATGCGTACAAGTGTGCATGTGTTCATAGAGTATATTTTTATGCATGTGTATAGGTGTCTATATGTGTTTATATGCATACATTTGTGCATGTGTTCATAGAATATGTGTGTATGCAAGTGAATACATGTATATTTTTTTATATGCTTCTATATGTGCGTGTGTCTATAGAGTACATGTGTATGCACCTGTATGAGTGTCTCTAAGTGTTTATATGCGTACCTGTGTGTGTGTGTTCATGGAGTATATTTGTATTCCCGTGTATATGTGTCTATACTTGTTTATATGCATACATATGTGTGTGTGTTCACAGAGTATATGTGTATGCATGTGTATACATGTTTATATGTTTTTATATGCTTACATATGTGCTTGTATTCTCAGAGTATATTTATTTGCACGTATATACATGTATATATGTGTTTATATGCATATGTGTGTGCCTGTGTTCATAGAGGATATGTGTTTGCACGTGTGTACTGTCATAAAGGTGTTAATATGCATACATATGTGCATGTGTTCATAGAGTATATGTGTATGCTCATGAATACAGGTTTATATATGTTTATCTGCATACTTATGTGCGTGTGTTCTTAGCGAATATATGCATGCACGTGTATATTTGTATATATGTGTTTATATACATACATATGTACGTGTGTTCATAGAGTATATGTGTATGCTCTGGTATACGAGCCTATATGTGTTTATAGGCATACATGTGTGCATTGTTCCTAGAGTATATGTGTATGCAACTGTATACGTGACTATAAGTTTTTATATGCGTACATGTGTGCATGTGTTCATAGAGTATATGTGTATGCACGTGTATACGTGTCTATATGTGCTTATATGCATACATATGTGCATGTGTTCATAGTGTATATGTTTATGCACATGCATATGTGTATATAGTCTTTATATGCATACATATGTGCGTGTGTTCCTATAGTAAATGTGTATGCACGTGTGTATATGTATTTATATGTGTACAGGTGTACATGTGTTCATAGAGTATATGTGTATGCATGAGTATACTAGTATATATGTGTTTATATGTGTACGTATATTCGTGTGTTTATAGAGAATATGTGTATGCACGTGTTTATAAGTGTTTATATGTGTACATGTGTATTTGTCTTCATACAGTATATGTGTATGCACGAGTATATATGTCTATATGTGTTTATATGCCTACATATGTGCGTGAGTTCATACAGTATATGTGTATGCACGTGTATACGTGTATATATGTGTTTATATGCAAACATATGTGTGTGTGCTCATAAAGTATATTTGTATGCATGAGTATACATGTCTATATGTGTTTATATGCATACATACATTTGTGTCTTCATATAGCATATTTGTATGCACGTGTATACGTGTACATATGTGTTTATATGAGTACCCATGTGAGAGAGTTCATAAAGTATATATGTATGCAAGATTATAGGTGTGTATATTTGTTTATATGTGTATGTATGTGCGTGTGTTCATATAGTATATCTGTATGCATGTGAATGCGTCTATATATGTGTTTATATGCGTACATATGTGCGTGTGTTTGTAGAGAATATGTGTATGCACGTGTATATGTGTATATATGTGTTTATATGCATATGTACCTGCGTGTTTTCATGGAGTATATGTGTATGCACGTGTATACGTGTTTATACATGTTTATGTGCATACATATGTGGGTGTATGTATAGAGTACATTTGTATGTACATTATATGTGTATATAAGTGTTTATATGCATCTGTATGTGCGTGTATGAGTAGATTACCAGTGAATGCACGTGTATACTTGTATATATGTGTTTATATACATATGTATGTGCCTGTATTCATAGAGTATATGTGTATGCACATGTATACCTATATATATGTGTTTATATGCATACCTATTTGTGTGTATTCATAGAGTATATGTGCATGCATGTGTGTACTTGAATATGTGTTTGTATGCCTACGTATGTGTGTATGTTCTTAGAGTATATTTCTATGCACGTGTATACGTTTACCTATGTGTTTATATGAGTATGTATGTGTGTGTTCATAGATTACATGTGCATACACGTGTCTATATGTGTTTATATGCCTGCATGTGTGCATTTGTTCATACAGTATATGTGTATGCATGTCTTTATATTTGTTTATATGTTTATGTATGTGCGTGTGTTCATATAGTATAACAGTATGCACATGAAAACGTGTATATATATGTTTATATGCGTACACATGTGCGTGTTTTTGTAGAGAATATGTGTATGCACTTGTATATGTGCTAATATATGTTTATATGCATACAGAAGATCATCAACACCTATTTTGAAAACCTCTACTCTCATAGGTTCAATAACACTGAATAAATAGACAGATGCTAGATACTTATGAACTACCAAAGATGTATCAGGAAAATGTAAAACAGTTGAATAACCTAATATCTATTAATGAAAATGAAAATGTAATTAAGTCCTTGTCTACAATGAAGAGTCCAAGCCCAGAAGGATTCACTGCAGAATTCTACAAGAAATACAAATAAGACTTAGTTCCAACACTCCTCCAATTCTTCAATGAAATTGAAGGGAAGCAATTCTTCCTAAGTCACTCCAGGAAGCAAATATTACCCTAGTACCAAAACCAGAGAAAGGAACAAATAAAAAAGAGTACTATAACCAATCTATCTAATGAACACAGATGCAAAAATTCTCAATAAAATATTGGCAAATAGGATGCAGCAAATCATCAAGAAGATTATACACCATGACCAAGTGGGATTCAACCCAGGAATGCAGAGATGGTTCAACATATGGAAATCAATAAATGCAATCCACCATATCAATAAAGCTAAAAATAAGAACCACATGATCAACTCTATAGACGCAGAAAAAGCTTTTGATAAGTTCCAACACTCATTCATGACAAGAACATTTACAGAGAATCAGAAAAGATGGTCTTTGCCTCAATATGATAAAGGCCACCTGTGACAAACCTACAGCTAGAATCATTAAATGGTGAAACCTGAAAACCTTTATCTTAAAATCAGGCACAAGACAAGGATGTCAATTATCACCCTTGGTATTTAACATAGTACTGGAAATACAAGCCAGAGCAATAACACAGGAAATAGAAACAAAAGAAGTAAAGATAGGAAAAGAGGAAGTTAAATTATAATTATTTGCAGATGACATGATACTTTACATAGAAGACCCCCAAAACACTATTGAAAGAATCATATATATCAGCAAGTTAGCAGGATACAAAGTCAATATTCAAAAATAAATAGCACTTCTATACACTAACAAAAATAGTATTGAGAGAGAAATGAGAAGCCACACCCTTCACAATAGCATCCAAAAAAATGAAATACATAGGAATTAATCTCATGAAAGAAGTAATAGAGCTATACAGTGAAAATTATAATACTCTGAAAAAGGAAATTGAAGAGGACCTCAGAAAATGGAAAGCCATCCCCTGTTTATGGATAGGAAGAATAAACATTGTAAAAATGACCATTATCCCAAAATTACTATACAGATACAATGCAATCCCTATCATAATAACAATAATTTACCTCATAGATCTAGAGAAATCACTCCTAAAAATCATCTGGAACCAGAAGAGACCTAGAATAGCAAAGGCAATTCTAAGCAACAAAGGCAAGGCAGGAGGCATCATAATCCATGACTTAAAATTATACCACAAATCTACAGTAATAAAGTCAGTATGTACTAGAATAGAAACTGACCCGAGGATCAGTGGAATAGATTGGAAGATACAACCACAACCACAAACTCACTCAACCAACTTATCTTTGATAAAGGGGCCAAACATGCTCGCTGGAAGAATGACAGTCTCTTTAACAAATGCTGCTGGAAAAATTGGTGGTCCATATGCAGAAGACTAAATCTAGACCCATGTCTATCACAATACACTCAACTAAAATCTAAATTAATCAAAGATCTAAATATTAAAACAAAAACACTAAAACTGCCAGAAGACAAATAGGGTAAAAATATCAAAGATATAGGAGTAGGAAGAGAATTAATGAACAAGAACCAAATTACATGGGACATAATTCCCAGGCTCAATAACTGGGACCACATCTTATGAAACAGTTTCTGAATGTCAGAAGAGGTTTGCAGCACAGTGAAAAGAAAACCCACAAATTGGGAAAAAAATCTTCATGGACAGTTCCTCATACAAAGGACTTCTGTCTAGAACTTATAAAGAATTTTTAAAAAATCAGACCCTCAAAATTCAAAGACCCCATCCAATAATGGGCATCTGAAATGAATACACAGTTCTAAGATTAAGAAATGGAATGGCAAATAAATACATGAAGAAATGTTCATCATCATTAGTCATGAGAGAAATGCAAATTAAAACCACACTGAGATTACATCTCACTCCAGAAAGAACAGCCAGGATAGAAAACACTACCAACAACAAGTGTTGGAGAGGTTGTGGAGAAAAAGGAACTCTTCTACACTGTTGGTGGGAGTGTAGACTGGTGTAACCACTTTGGAGGTCAGTCTGGAGATTCCTCAAAAATCTGGGTATGGAATTCCCATTTGATCCAGCTATTCCACTTCTAGGCATATTCTCAGAAGAACTGAAAACATCATACCACAGTGATATATGTGCACCCATGTTTATAGCAGCACAATTTGTAATAGCCAGATCTTGGAAACAACCTAAGTGTCCATAAACTGAGAAATGGATAAAAAAGTTGTGGCACTTTTATACAATGGAGCACTACACAGCTATAAAGATGGATCACATTGAGATATTTATAAATAATTGGACATGAATTGAGACCATTCTCTTTAGCAAAATAAACCGAACTCACAAGTGTAAATTACATATAGTCTCCCTAGTATGAAAGTTGATGAGAGTATATAAGATTTTTTGGTAAGCATGAGTCCCCATCTCATTGAAGACTTTCAATGTTTTCATTGATCAATTGGAATGGTTTTAATCTGTTTTGTTTGACTATATCATGTGTGATGATATGAACAGCTGTTTTGAAGAAAACAAAACATTATGACAGCTATTGATGATTTAATATCATCCTTCATAGAAGTCCTACCATGTTTCTATTCTTCTACCACCATTGGTTCTATCTACCACATTGTGTCTTATTGGTATTTGAATATGTGTGATAGTTTAAACAAATATTTTTTTACCGAAAATGATATATTATAGTACTCATTGATCATTTTCTGTTTTTTGGTTCAGAAATCCCTGTGATTCTTTCACTCTATGCATGGCTTTATATTATTTTGTTATGTTTGATATTGTTGTATTTGAATCTATGCTCAACTATAGCAGAGTAAGTGATATGGTGATATCTATTGTTGATGTCCAGTTGTCTTAATGTAACATACTGTGTTGCCGATGTTGTCCTGTTTTGATCTGCTCTGTACTGTCCTCTTTTGTTTTATACTCTTTAAAATAATTTTTTTTAAAAAAATAAGTATAGGACCCCAAAAGTAACACACAAGAAATCTTGGAAAGACAGTAAATGAAATACAAAAACAAATCCATGAACCATAGAGGAAATCAAATTAGAGGTACTCTCCCATGTAAAGATAGAAGTAACAACCTTAGTAAAGGAGTTGCTGAGTGCAGCTAACAAAGAAATAGAAAAGAGTTACAGGAGCATGGGAAACTGATTGAAACCCTGAATCAACAATAGAAAACAAGCAGAATGCATGAAGCAAACTGAAAGAGACATCCAAGAAACAAAAATTATATTCAAAGCATGCAAAACCATTTAAATGAAGCTGAGGTTAGGATTTTGGACCTTGAAAACAGGATCATAATTAGTATCCTGTCATGTGATCCTGTGATTTTTGAAAGTTAT
>PVJX010034228.1:0-19140 GCA_004027295.1 Dolichotis patagonum
GTTTTAGAGTTAGGTGTGAACAATTTCTAAGGTGCAAAATTTTATGTAATAATAGAAGAAAAGCTTTGTGTAGTGTTACTGTCTTGTTAAACATACTAGATAGTATTACTAATTTTTAGATATTGTCATAAAGAAATAGGATTGCTATAATTTTCTAATTTTTCAATTTTCTTTTGAAAAAATAATAGGAAGTTTCACTTCCTATAAAAATTTTCAACACTTTTGACTTATCAAAAGAAATATAATTGCCTTTAGAATCTTAAGTAGCTAAAAAGTCACAAATTATTTTACTTATTTATTAAAAAAAATTTTTTTTCTGGTACTGGGAATCAAAGTCAGGACCTTATGTTTGCTAGGCAGGCACTGTAGCACTGAGCTATATCCTTAGCCCCCGCAAAATGTGAAGTTGATGTTTTTAATCAGAAATACATTTATCTGTTTAAATAAAAGTTATATGCATTTTCAAAATACTTCTGAATTTATTTTTATTACCTCTTTTATTTTGTTTTGGGGAGTAAACCCTGGGCCTTGAACTAAGCTATTCCCCCAATCCTTTTAAAAAATTTTATCTAGAGACAGTTTCAGTAAGTTTTTCAGGCTGGCCTCAAACTTCTGATCCTACTGCCTTAGTCTCCTAAAATATCTGAGATTCCAGGCACACACTAGGCTGAAAATACTGTTTTTTGATAATCCAAAAAGTGTTAAGAAATGTTTCAAGATTAAGACAGAAGCTTTGGTATCCCCTCTCCTCTTGTTATTCATTGTAAGACTTTGGTACACAAAATATTTACATATACTTTTAAAACTAGATGCCTGCTTCTGCATTGCTTGTACTTTTAGGGAGTAGTAATTCTTATATTCTGTGTTTTACATTAATACTTGTAAAATTTAAGGTTAAATATTTGTAACATTTTAGTATAATTGATATGCATGAAGAATCCACATTTTTAAAAATTTAAATATTAGCTTATTTCCTTCTAAGTTAAATAAAATTATTAACTCAGTGACCTTGTTAAAATAATTGAGATTAACAAATGTTTAAAAAGACCTGTCTTGCTAGGTACTGTTAAAAGATAATAGTGAAATTTAAGACATAAGATCTTTAAGACTCTCATCATCTTGAGGAAAAAACCAGAACTTGACACATTAGAATGAAAGATTTACATGGCATTGTCAGGCAGCAGGTAATGTGTTACAAGGCTGTACATCATTACTGTCAGATGCTCATACAGACTTCTGTGTTGAGAAAGGTTTAAAGTGATATAGTTTTGCTGTTACAGTTTTTAGTTAAGGCTTCGAATTATTGGAGAGGTTTTTTAAATTTTGTTGTTTGTGGAGAAAAGTCTTGCCATATAGTCCAGGCTGGCCTTGCACTCAGTATGCAACCCAGCATGTCCTTGAACTCATGGCAATCTTCCTGTGTCAACCTCCCAAGTGCTGGAACTTTGTCTGGCATATTAAATTTTTAAAATAGACATTTCATAATAGAAAGAAATCAGACTTTCTCCCTCATTTTATTCTGAAAGTTTCCAAACATAATTGTCATATAAGAAAGTGGAATCACTTATGTTTGTTTATATTACTTTAGACATAAAAATGTAACTTCCCTGCTTCATTAGGGAAGTTGTACCAACCTTCCAAGAACCTTTATTAAAGTAAAGGTTCTGAGTTTTGTTATACCTACATACAGAAATAAACTCAGCATTTTTAAAAGCTAGTATTAGAATAGAAAAGTATATACGATTTCATACCAAAATTAAGTTATATCAAATCTTACAAGGTTGTGTTTTTGGCCTAAAGTTTGAATAAAAGTCAGTGAATGAAAATGTAATAGATAATCTACTGAAGACCTTACTTATTTTTAAATGTAATAGATAATCTACAGATTGTGTTAACCCTTATTCACAATATCAAGTGATAGTTTATTTACTTCTTATGGTAAATGTTTTATGTAGATAACATTCTTTTTTAAAAAGATAAAAAATTAATCATTTCTTTTCTTTTTTAGGACAAAATGTTTCACTTTTGGGTAAATACGTTCTTCATACCAGGACCAGAGGAAACCTCAGAAAAAGTAGAAAATGGAAGTCTATGTGATCAAGAAATTGATAGTATTTGCAGTATAGAGCGTGCAGATAATGATAAAGAATATCTAGTACTTACTTTAACAAAAAATGATCTCGACAAAGCAAATAAAGATAAAGCAAACCGATATTTTTCTCCAAATTTTAAGGTCAGTTAAAACATTTTGGGGAGTTGGTGAAGTCTCTCTCTCTCTCTCTCTCTCTCTCTCTCTCTCTGTGTGTGTGTGTGTGTGTTTGTGTGTGTGTGTGTGTGTGATTTTATTGTAGGTGAATGTTTGAAGACCTTACTTATTTTTAAATTACATTATGTGTTACATAGAAGCACACTGTTCATGTAGCAGTAGCCTGAATGTTTCTAATGAAATAGCTAGATGCATGGAGTCAAAAATTCACATTTTTCCTTAGCCTATTTTTTGTTGTTTGGTAAAATCTGGCTTAAAAGTGTGGGACAGGAGTTGAGTGGAATATGAAGTACAAATGGGGAGGAGAAGAAATAGATGAAAGCTAGGTTGTTTGGAAATGATTTGTAGGAATGTTCACCACCCCTACCCTTGCCTCTAATTTATTTGCAGCTTCTTGGAGTGATCTTAAAAATAGATCTGATTGTGTCATTCATGTTAACATTTTTTAAAGGCCTTTTAAGTAATGACCTGCATGATTTAGGACAGGCCTACTTCCTTCCTCAACTCTAGCTGCATTGTCTCCTTGTTCCCTGACATTCAGCCACAGTGGTCTTGCTTCGTTTCTACGAAGTGCTACTCTTCTGGCTATGATTTTTCCAGTTTTTATCCTTGTTTGTAACTCTCCACCCAGCCTTTCCTCTGTCCCTCACATTGTTTCTAGCCTTAGTTATCTTCAAGCTCTTCTGCTCTGATTGTCTGCCCGTTACTCTCTTTCAAAAAGCCCATTCTGTTTCGTGTTTTGGAGTTACTTGGTTTATTTTTGTTTCTGTATGTATATGTATTTCTATTCATGGACAAAGAACATGGTTGTTTTGTTTTGTTTTGTTTTTGGTGACAAGGTCTTGCTATCTAGTTCAAGCTGACCTTGAACTTGGCAATCTCCCTACATCAGCCTCTCAAAGTGCTGAGATTACCAGTGTGTGCCCAGCTTTAGATAGGAACCTTTTTTTTTGTTTTGTTTTTAAATATGAGACCAGTGTGTCGCTATGTAGTTTAGTCTGGTCTTGAACTCATTATATAGTCTAAGCTGGCCTCAACTCCCAGTGACATTCTGCCTCAGCCTTCTAAGTGCTGGGATGTGCCACCACACTGGGCTAGACAAGAACTTTTGAGATTTAAAAAAAAAAAAAAAATCTGATTTATAAACTTTCCTAAATGGTAGTTTTCCTTTTTCTTGCCCTTTGCTGTTTCTTCCTCAACTTGATTTTTCCTCTTAATTTTATTGTACTTCTTTTTAAGTTTTCTTTTTATTGTTTTTATAATGTAGCAAACCTAACCATAGCTAATAAGCATAAGAATATTGCTAATACTTAAAATAGAGAATTTTTATATTTTGTAAATAAAAAATTGATCTAATTTTAAATGCCTTTGAATTTTAAATTTCTTTTGTTTAAAAGTTTTTTAGAATTCACAGAGTTAATTTCCTTTCTGTTTTCTAAATCTATTTTTCTTAACCATTAATTTATAAACTGTTTCTTTCTGGTTTGGTTTTGTTTTTATATTGCAAGAAGTTTCACGTTTGTGATTACAGGTATAAGTTATATTAGTTATCAGTAAACTGTTGTAATTCATATCATGGTAAATGCTGTGCAAAATAAGAGATAAGATAGAAAGTAACCTTGTTTTTCAGCTAGGATGGTTAGAGAAGGCCTAATCAAGTATATGAATGACATTTATTCAGAACCTAATCAAGATGAGTGAGTTATCTAAATAAATAGATGAAAAAAAGAAGGGAAGTATGTATAGAGAATCTCTGAGACAGAAATGATCTTGGTATGTTTGAGTGACATAAGTCATTTCGACTAAAAAATAGGGAACCAGAAAACTAGTCCTTCTGTTGGAGGTATTAATGTCACACAAGAAAGAAGCAATCTAGGGCTGGTGGTTTAGCTCAGTGGCTTAAGCACCTGCCTGGCAAGCGCGAGGTCATGAGTTCGATCCCCAATCTAAATTTTGTCTTTAAATAGCCACTCTGTCCACTTAAAAAAGAGACTACAGAGCAAAATAGGGAGAAAGGGGCAAGAAGGGAAGCTGGGAGATCAGTTAAAGTCTCATCTGTAGTGATGTAATTTAGGTGAAAGTTGGTGGTTGCTTGGACCAGAATAATGGCAGGGAAGGGTAACTAGGAGATATTAGTTTAACTATATATTGTGTTTTGAGGGTAGGACTTAAAAGATAAAGTGAATGTTGGTTGTAAGAGAAGAAACATTGATAGTGAATAACTCTTAAATGATAGCGGGGTGGGGGTTATAGGTAGAATAAGCAAGAGATTTAAAGTGAGATCTGATTTAAATCTCACCTCTACTAGATATGTATCCTTTGACAAGTTCACTAACTTTTCTGGACCTTTGTTTGCCTAATATGTTAGAGGTGCTTTGACAAATAGTTTGTACATATAAAGGCCTGTAGCTCATTGTTCAGATCAAGGTATGATCTATGTTTTTCTTCTTGTTTCTTTTAGGTGAAGCTTTAGGATTTTTTGTATAGTATTAGTAGTACCAGAAAACACAAGTTTCAGACAGATAATAAAAATATTCTTTTGGAATTTGGTCATTTGTGAATCGAATTTCATGATGGAAAAACTATATATTGTGTAACTTCTTGATGATCTTTAATCTGCATTTCTTTTATAGAATTAGGTACCTGTAGCTCATGTTTCTTAAAAAATCATATGATAATATTTCAGTTTATGTTTTCAGTGCATAGCAAGGAAGAAACTGTGGGAAATCTTGAGAATAAAATCATTTGAGAGGTATTTGCCCTTTAAGGATCATGTTTATTATAGTAATTAAGAGGGAATCTTACGAATGTTATTTTTACTTAAGTAATTGAAGATTAGTCATAATAGTGGATTTTCATTTTAAATTTTCTTTCTCTAGGTGAAGCTGTACTTCACAAAAACAGTAGAGGAGCCATCAAATCCAGAGGCTAGCAGTTCAACTTCCGTAACGCCAGATGTTAGTGACAATGAACCTGATCATTATAGATATTCTGACACCACTGACTCTGACCCAGAGAATGAGCCTTTTGATGAAGATCAGCACACACAAATTACGAAAGTCTGATTTTTTTTATCAAGAGGAATTAAAAACCATGAAAACAAACTTGAATAAACTGAAAATGGACCTTTTTTTTTTTTTTTTAATGGCAATAGGACATTGTGTCAGATTACCAGTTATAGGAACAATTCTCTTTTCCTGACCAATCTTGTTTTACCCTATACATCCACAGGGTTTTGACACTTGTTGTCCAGTTGAAAAAAGGTTGTGTAGCTGTGTTATGTATATACCTTTTTGTGTCAAAAGGACATTTAAAATTCAATTAGGATAAATAAAAATGGCACTTTCCCATTTTATTCCAGTTTTCTAAAAAGTGGAGACAGACTGATGTGTATACTTGGGAATTTTTCCTTTTTTGTTCTGTCACCAGTTGAAGTGGCTAAAGAGCTTTGCAAATTACAGGTTCACATCCTACCCCTTTGCACTTGTGGCAACAGATACGTTTGCAGTTGGCTAAGAGAAGTTAGAGGGTTTTTGCTACATCCTAATGCATGTATTCAGGTTAGGGGAATGGAGGGAGTGCTCAGAAAGGAATATATTTTATGCTGGACTGTGGACCATATACCATCTCCAGCTATTTACATGCACCTTTCTTAGGCATGCTACAGTTACTAATCTGGACATTTGAGGAATTGGCCGCTGTCACTGCTTGTTGTTTGTGCATTTTTTAAAAAAGCATATTGGTGCTAGAAAAGGCAGCTAGAAGGCGTGAATCTGTATTGGGGTACAGGAATGAACCTTCTGCAACATCTTAATCCACAAATGAAGGGAAATAAAAATGATGTCATAGATTAGAAACACAGCAACAATGACTTAACCATATAAATGTGGAGGCTATCAAAAAATGGGCTTGAAACATTATAAAAATTGACAATGATTTCTTAAATATGTCTTCTCTGTTGTAATGACTGCTCCATCTCCTGTGTAATCAAAACCAGTGCTAAAAGTCAGATGCTATTAGTACCTACATTAGTCAACAATTTATTAGGTTTCAATCATATACCTGCTGTGGATGCTTCATGTGCTGAGTACAAGCTTCTTTTTACTCACTAAATATAAAATATTTTGTAATGCTGCACAGGAAATTTTGAGATTCTACAGTGTTTTTTTTTTTTTCTTTAAAGATTTATGATGCAATTATTCAGTCCAGTAGCTGTCAGCCGTTCTACCCTTTTGACCTTACACATTCTATTACAATGAGTTTTGCAGTTTTGCACATTTTTTAAATGTCATTAACTGTTAGGGAATTTTACTTGAATACTGAATACATATGTGTATATTAAAAATTTTGTGTTAAAAAGGAAATTAGAGTTGCAGTAAATTTTCAACACTGTACAAATAAGGCATTTAATTTTTCAGTAGAAATTGTCCATATGCTTTATCAATTTGTTATTGAAAGAATAGATTTTTTTCAATGTGCAGTGTTGGTTCATTTCTTCATAGTGCTAGAGTTGAGAACTAAGGCTTCAATTCATGTCTTAAATATCATCATATATTTGATATGCCCAGACTGCATATGATTTTAAGCAGAGTACAACTACTGTTGTAAAGTTAATGTGAAGATGCTATTAAAAAGAATTTTCCCCCCAGAAATTTGATGTCTTTAAAATTATACCTTGACCTTGACATTTGAATACCTAGCCATTATATTTCTTATTGGTGTAAAAATCCCATTTTCAATAACTTATTGGTGCTGAAATTGTTCACTAGCTGTGGTCTGACCTAGTTAATTCACACAGATTGCGTAGAACTTATTAGAGCAGCATTTATAGAGTTTGATGGTAAATAGATCAGGCAGAACTTCATCTAAAATATTCTTAGTATATAATGTTGACATGTTTTCCATATCTCATCAGTTTCATTCAACAAATAAAGTTTAAAATTTTTAACAAAATTGTTAGGCTTTACACATTTGTATTTAAACATTGGTAATATAGAGTATTCATTGACTGCTCATTAAGTTAAATTGGTGAAGTTAGAAACTATTCCACAGATCTTCCCACTGAAATTAATATGCCATTTTGTCTTTCATGGAAACTGAAAATTGACTAATATGAAAGTCAGCTAGGTTTGAAGATAGTTACTAATATTGTTCTTTGTTACAGTTTTGGGCACAGCATATTAAAACGTAACTTGCATTGTTTCAATATGTAACATGAAGGGCCAGGTTATAAATAAGTATATTATAATGGGCTTTTGCACTGTTATTATTTTTCCTTTGGAATGTGAAGGTCTGAATGAGGGTTTTGATTTTGAATGTTTCAGTGTTTTTGAGAAGCCTTGCTTACATTTTATGGTGTAGTCATTGGAAATGGAAAAATGGCATTATATATATTATATATATATAAATATATATTATACATACTCTCCTTTATTTCAGTTACCATCCCCATAGAATTTGACAAGAATTGCTATGACTGAAAGGTTTTCAAGTCCTAATTAAAACTTTATTTATGACAGTATTCATAATTAGCCTGAAATGCATTCTATAGTAATTTCTCCCGAGTTTCTGAAATGTTTTTTTTAGACTTTTTGTATGTGCAGCAGCTTACATGTTTGAAGTTACTTGAAGGCACCACTTTTAAGAAAGCTTACAATTGGGCCCTATACCATCCCAAATCCTCTGTAACTCCTCTTGAATATTTTTGCCATAATTATAAAAGGGTAGTTGAATAAATAGCATCACCATTCTTTGCTGTGGCACAGGTTATAAACTTAAGTGGAGTTTACTGGCAACATCAAATGTTTCAGCTTTAAAAAATACGAGTAGGGTACAAGTTATGTGTTTAGTTCTAGAAAATTTGTGCAATATGTTAATAACGATGGCTGTGGTTGCCACAAAGTGCCTCGTTTACCTTTAAATACTGTTAATGTGTCATGCATGCAGATGGAAGGGGTGGAACTGTGCACTCAAGTGGGGGCTTTAACTGTAGTATTTGGCAGAGTTGCCTTCTATCTGCCAGTTCAAAAGTTCGATCTGTTTTCATATAGAATATATATACTAAAAATTTTCAGTCTGTTAAACAGCCTTACTCTGATTCAGCCTCTTCAGATAATCTTGTGCAGCAGTGGCTCTGTGTGTAAATGCTATGCACTGAGGATACACACACACATACACACACGAAAAATGATGTGTACAGGATAATGCCTCATACCAATCAGATGTCCATTTGTTACTGTGTTTGTTAACAACCCTTTATCTCTTAGTGTTATAAACTCCACTTAAAACTGATTAAAGTCTCATTCTTGTCATTGTGTGGGTGTTTTATTAAATGAGAGTATTTATAATTAAATTTGCATAAATCCATTGAAATTTTAGGTAATGGGTAGCCAAATAGGATTATATTTTCTCTAAGGTTCCCACCCACCCTCCTGCTGTTCATCAGAGTCAGTGGGCTTTTTATAAAAGAATGGCTTTTGCTTAGGAGTAGATTATCTGTCTACTCATGTTTAAGAAACACTATTCAAGCCTTAGTCACCACTTAATAAAATGTCTAGGCACATGAAATAATAACTTTAGTCCTGACAAAGTTCTGTATTCTTGGAGAACTGTTCATATTGTACTGTTAAGCTCAATGTCTGAAGACAACTTCCCTAAATGAATTTGATACTTCTGAGTTCAATTTTGTGGCATCTTTTTCTTTATAATTTTTTACTCTGCCTTCAACATAATGAGAAACTTTATTTCTTGTGCCATATAAAAAGTGAACTTTGAGAATAGGTTAAAGAACCTTGTTTAATTTTATTTTAGGTATAGTAGGAAGCTTAAAGACTGAGGCATATCCTTTCAACACAGCATAGTAAGGTAATAAGTGAAAGTATAGTTTGTACAAATGTTTTGATAGTAAAGCAGACTGTTAATGTAACAATGGATTTAATGTTTCAAGTTTACATCTTCATGTGACTTAAATGTGAATGATATGTAAGATGAAGCATGAAGTATATGTATATTCACAGTGTGTATGAAAACTATCCTGGAGTCTAATAGAACTTTAGTTTATAAGAACATACTTTGGTGATGTTTGCAAAACAGGAACTTATTGATTTGATTTTGTGTCATGTCTGCACTATACCATAACTTGAGCTGGCATGATTCAGTGAATGCCATCACCATTTCCATTGAGAATTTAAAAATCACCGGTGTTTAACATGCAGGCTTCCAAAGGCTTCCAAAAAATCAAGACCCTTGAATTTAGTTAATTTACTGCTAACCTGAAATTGAGTTATTTTATTTTTGCCAGATAATTGGCAGTCTTAAATGGCTTATGTGTAACTAAATTAGCAGTGCTGTCACTAGTGCAGAGAAATTTTTGTGACTGGAAACAATAATTCAGTTAAAACTTGAAGGCATGGGATGTAAAAAATAGCAAGGTAATAGAGAAAGACTTTTGAAGGTGAGATATTAGTGACTAATTTTCTTATAAAATTACATGGCTATAGGAATTCTAGTGGCAAAGTTGCTTATCAGTTTGTAGAGTTTCGGGAAAATCAGTTTTATAATAATCTTATTTCTCCATCTTTCAAGAGAGCTTCTTTGTAAGTATCAGAATATGGGTAGCCACTCAGACAAATTCATGTTGGTTGGTAGCTTTAAACATTTATAATGTGAAGACAAGACCAAACAGTTTCACTGGTGATAGTACTCTTTGATTTTTAAGTTGGCTATTTTTAGAATAATTTCCCAATTTTCCTAAAATAACCACGTATAATCCCAGCACTCGGAGATATAGCCATTATTACTTTAGTGACTATACAGTCTTTTTTTGTGTATATTCATGTATATATTTAAGAAAATGAAATTTATATTGTGCATATTCTTAGTGTCTTGCTTCATATTTTCATCGTGGATTTGTAGAATGACCCATTACTTCACAAAATGGAAAGTTATTTGAGCACTTTCTAATGTTACAAATGAAGATTATATACAGTTACTGAGCATTCAAGTCAGTGGGTTAATCTTAAATGTTTAAATACTGTTGGCATTAGGATGGTGTATGTCTAAGTAAATCAGTTACATTTATTTAGCATAAAGAAGCTTAAAATTTTGGGTATTCAAAGAACCATATTTAAGTAGAATATGTGGAACACTATATTAATAGTTCATCACTTCTGTTTCCCTTTTAGATTGGAAAAGAAAGATGGACTTTTCAGTTTGTATAGTGGTAAGAAGTTGCTCAATTTAGAGCCAATTATTTTAATACCCATCCCCCAGCACACCCCCCAAAAAGCAAAACTACTGTGGATTTATCATGTGTCTCTAAATCTGCATGGCCATGTGATTTGCATCACATCAGAAACTATATTTCATGAATGGTTTGCCCTTAGCTCTGAAACCAGGTTTATTATTATGGTGAGCTTAGAATGTACAACTCTTTTTGATAGTTTTTTGAGAATTTTGGTGAAGACACAGCTGAGGGTAGTATATATAACTTAAAAACCAATGTATTGATATTTTTAAAACATTTTTACATATGAGTGAAGTTAACTGCCATCTTTGAGCATTACCACATTTTAAAATAAAGCTACATATTTTTAAATGAAGTGTTTAACAAGGATTTATATTTTTCATTTTTAAAAATTAAAAGTAATTTATATCTTCTCTGTTGCATGTGGGTTCTCATCTGTCCTTATAATGGTTAGTGAATTTGTGTAGAAGGAACAAAGCTTGTAGTCATGGCTTTAGTGTTGCAGTTTGCCAAATCTGTTTATTATAGTGAAATTCTTGATGTTTAGGTGTGGTGTTCAATAGCACATCACTTATTGGCTGTTATTTTTGTGCGCCTCTAGGATTTTTTTGCCTATTACAGTTGTCTGAATGATATCTCACCTTTACAAATGCCCTTTCAGTATCCAATTTGTTTCCATTAAATTGCCCTTGTGCCCTAGTGAACAGTTTGTACGTGTGCATGTGTGCATTTGTGTGTATGTTTGTGGAGTGTGTCTGGGTGAATTAGATTTTCAAGAGTGCTACACTAATTTAGAGATTTAATAATTTGATTCAGGCAAACATTTCTCACTGGAATTTTAAGGTTATTGTAATGAAAATGTTAACCCTGGACAACCTTTGGCATACAGTAGTGAATCTTGGATATTAATGAATTTGTTAGTAGCATCTTGATATGTACATTAATGAGTTATTTTTAAAGTTGTGCATTAAACCAAAGTTGGCATTTTGGAAATGTTTATATCAAGTTCCATTTGGCTACTGATGGACATAAGAATAGAAATGCCTTCCTATGGAGAGTATTTTTCTTTTAAAAATTAAAAAGGTTAATTATTTTGACTGTTTGTTTTTAGCTTTTTATTCATCCAGCAAGTATTAACCCTGTTATGTGTTCAGAAAACAGTGAGCAAAACAGACACACCGTACTCTTGCTCACAAGCTTATACTCCAGTGGAGTAAATAAACTTTACCAAAATAGTTGTAAATTGTGATATATGCTGTGAAATGTGAGATACATATAATACAGTGATGATCACCAGACATGCCGTTGGCTTCCCTAGATTTCCACTTTGAGGGAGTTTGATAGGCCTCATGCAACTAATTCATTCATTCAAAGATGAGTGAAAGTACTATGAAAGTTCCAAGTAAAGTCAATGAAAAAAGTGCACCCAACTCCCCAGCTTTTCTAGTGCAGTGACAAAGGATTTGATAGGTCCTAGGTGGTACAGCTCTGTCAGCCTGAGTTTAGAGTTTCTGTACAGAGCAAAGTGCTGTACAAAGTCTGATTGCTCCTTTCCCCATACTGAACTGGTAAAGCAGTACAAGTGAGCTGCAAAACTTTTCACTGGTATTTTGGAACAGTTTGATAATACAGCATAGATTATAACTAATGTAGTACTTTGGAAAAAATTAGGGATATGTTTCCTGAGCAAAGAAGAGTTAATGAAGCAAAATGACATACAATAAACTAAGTTGCAAGACATTGGAGAATTACTGAACAACAGTTAATGAGATTTGTGTCAGGTATTCTAGGTGTTTGGTATGCAAATAAGGAAACAGCAAATCTCATTTTGTGGAGCTTGCATTCTAGCAAGAGAAAATAGTGCAATGGTGGAAAATGTGGCACTGTCAGCTAAGGGAACTACCTTCAGGTTGGAGAGATGCCATTGCTGGGTAATCCAGAGAAGGCCCCACCAGAGGGTAAGCTTTGAATAGATTCCTCAACAGTGGTGGTAGAATTTTCTTTCACCCTTTGAACCAGTAATATGCACTCGGAGTACTCTACAAAATTGTATTCTAAAATTGTATCCCAGCTATTCACCTCCATACATTTGAGTTTCAAAGGTTATTGGTACATTTAGGGAGAGTTTTTTTTTTTTAAATACCACCCTGAATAGCCATGGTGTTCTAAATCACTCTGTTTTCTAAATTGGTTAGGCAAAATCTATAAAATCAGTTCCCCAGATTGAGTTTTTAGTTTTTTCTAACACTGTATATGTATTTTGAAAATACCAATCTTACTGTTCAGCAAACATTAAAATCTTATTACAACCTTAAAACATTTCTAAAAGCTGAAAGGAAATACCTTAATTTACTAATGAGAAACAAGTTATAAATTTTAAGCTACTAGAGAAACATGAAAAATTTATAATCTAGTGCTGTCCATTTTCATTCTTAAGTATAATAAAAAAAAATCTGGAAGAGTGTCAGTATCTAAATAGCAAAAGAGAGATTCCTCCATCCCCACATTTCAACAAAAAAAGAACTCCTAACTCATTTCAGCATTAGGGTCCAGGAAGTTTAAACTTTGGAACCCAGGGGAAATGGCATGGTTAAATGGATACAATGGAAATTTGTGACTGTTTATTCAACAGGGGAATATCTTTTGCTTGTGATCAGTGTTTTTTTTTTTTTTTTTCTAAGAAGGGCAGATACTATAGTTGGGAATGAAATCTTGAAAGAAAACTTTTTTTTTTTTTCAGACTATATAGCTATATAGTTCAGGCTGGACTTGAATGAACTCAACTATGTAGCCCAGGCTGGCTTTGAACTTGCAGTGATCCTCCTGCCTCAGCCTCCCATGTGCTAAGATTACTGGTGTGTGCCACCATGCCTGGCTAACTTTCTTTTTTTTTTTGGTAACGGGTATCATACGCATGACCTCACACTTGCCAGGCAGGTGCTTATACTGCTGAGCTAAGTCCCTGGCCCAAGCTTTCTTTTTTATTGCTAATTTAAAAGTAAATTTTAGGTAATTTTAAACACATTTTTTAGCAATTATTTTTTGACATTTCGTTTTACTTTAGAAAGGACTTAAGGTATCTGAATGAGTTATCCTGTGTGAAAAAATTACCATAAAAGTTCAGAAAAAAATTATGTATGTTGCCTTTGTTTTATCATAAAGGTTAAAATTGACATATAATATCTCTTGAAGTTGGATCATTGGACTTTGAAAGTACATTCTAATGGTATTAAAATCCCTTTAAACATTTATAGAGTTGTATTATGTGCATGTACTAATTCTTCACAATAAAGGTAATCATTGTGTATTGAAAACATGTACTCAAAAATTAAAAACATAAATAAGCCCACAAATCTAATTTTCAAGGGAAAAAAGTGCTTTTATTGTAGTACTTTGCTTGAAAAACTTGAGAGTGAAAATTCAGTAAGTTATGTGTCTCTGTTTAATATAGTTTGCTGTGAGTTGAAATATTGTAGATTTAGCAAAATACTAAGTGTGCCACTATTCTGTAAGTAATAAAATTTAGTTAATTTTTACAATTAACTGACATTAGAACATACTGTGATGTGGAAGAATTATTGGCAACTTGGTCATGGTTATACTTATCTTTTCTATTATCATGGTTTTGAAATGAGATCTCTCAATTTTCCTATCTTATCACCTATCACAGTGGTGAGAAACCTAGGGCCCTTGTGCTGTAGTGGGCTGTTTGTTATCATTGAAAACTCTGAAAGATTTGGCATCACTGACTTATAGGAAAGAGAAATATATTTATAAATGCACATGAAAATTATTGAAATTTTTAGTTTTGTACACTATTTTCATGAAAATGTTATTGGCAGGAAAGCCCAGCAATTTTTATGTGGTTATTTTAAACAATGAAACTATAGTAGTTCTTTAATTGGTTAATTCTTTGTTTACTATCTATAGCCATTGTGTCATATGAATGCTAGGTTTCCTAGTAATAGTGGCATTGTATATTAGTGAATATTTTAACAGGAAATTAAGTTAGTCTCTGGTAAAATAGTAGACATTAGGTAAAATTTCCCTGTGCTGACTCAGCAGACACTAATGTATTTAGCTATCCTAACTGAAGCCATTGTTTCTATAAAAATGTAATAAAATAACCCACAATATCACAATGAACATGATTTACTCAGGTAAAATATTGGCTAGTGGACATCTGAAAGCTTCAAGCAACTTGATGTTTTTCTCCAGAAAGTTAAACACAGTTCTACTTCAGAAAACCTGGACTCATTTAAAATTCATAAGAATTCTGTGATAAGTCAGCTCACTACCTATAGATCACAATTGAGCAGAGAAAGGAAGCTAAAGTAAGGAAAGCAGGAAGAAAAGAAAGATGGGGGGAGATCAGGTTAACTCTTCCTCCTGGAGGGCTGCTAGAATAATACAGTGATACAGTGATAACTATCGCATCATGAGTTTGAATCTGCAATAGGTACCAAACACACCTGCTTTCCCCTTCTAAGGTAGGTCATTTTATCTTACAAAAACTGAAAGTCAAGATACTTAAATTACCCAGGTCTCTCAACTAGGAGTAAGAAACTAAAACTGAATTTGAATCCAGGGCCATGTATTATTCCTATTGTAGTATGCAAAATCCCTCTTAAACAGAATCAGATACACAAAACAAGCCTGAAACTTATAGAGTTAGGCCATTGTTCTTTATCACTGACAGAAGACTAAACAAATAGAAGGTATAAATCCCACAAAACAAGCATCAAAGAAAAATTTTAACAATTGTTTATGCTACTAATGAGAAAGTGACTACAGATTTTGCCAAGTTCTTGAGAGGTAAAATGGTAAAATATTGGCACACATTTTTATATCAAAACTCAGGGTGAGAGCCCTTAGATTTGTTAGTATTGTGTGAAATCCAGTATACAGATTGGTACTTTATTTTGCTTAACTGGAATTCCCAGATTGTTTAAAGTGATTGGATTTCAATTAAGCGGGCCAACCTGCTAATTGAAAAGTCTGTTATACTGTATCAAATAGGAATTGTAGTGTAGAAGTTAGAAAAGTTCATAGATTTTATACAGAGGAAGGAGCAAGTGCAAATGGTTTGATATGGGGGAAAATGTCCATTTAGGAAACTATAGGAAGACAAAGACTAGATCAGAGTAGGTAACAAAGTGGTGAAACACATCTTAGAGAAGTAGGCAGAAACGCTAATGGTTTGGGCCAAGGCAGAATAAAACTGCTAAAACCTATCTCTACCCCCGGTAACAGCTGAAATCTCTATCAAGTACAAAATACCTAAGCAGTCTGAAAAAGGAAAGAAAAGCATTGTAAAGAGTCAAAACAGAAATACATATTATGATGTTTTCCATTTTTGTTTAAAGTGGGCCTCACTTGAGCTGCACAGCAACGTCGTCACGAGCTGCTAAACCTGAAAGGCATTCAGCTTCCTGGCCACAGTAGCCAGGAAAGGGTCTCTTGTACAAGGAGCAGGGATTGGGATTGGAGTAGGGATTGGAGAAGTCCTGAAAGAAGCTGGGAAGAGGGATGCTGTAACTCTTGTGCTTAAACTTCCACAAGCTCCAGGCTCACTTCTGAGCCGGCATGCACAGGACAAGCCTAAAGGAGCATAGCAAAGCCTTCAGAAATACTATGGAGATTGGAACCAGTAGTCTTAGAAGGGGAGCCTGAACTTGCAACCTGAACCTAGTAGTTGAATGCCCATATCAACCATTGTTCCAACAAATTCTAACAGGACTCAAGATCTATATAATAATACATTATGCAATATTAGTTAACTAGAAAAAAACAGGAAAGTGTGACAAACTCCCAAGGTAAAGGACTATCAAGAGATGCTGTTGTAGTTAGGATATACAAAGTAATAGATTTAATACAGCACACAATTTATAGGATTTTTTTTTAATCACCCAAAGAGTCAAATGCAAAGGAGTACAGAAAATCTCCATACACTAGAGACCCCAAAGAATCCAGTTGAGGGCCTGCATCCCATAGCAGTGTCCTGCATGGAGGCCTAGAGCTTAGACAATGTCTCATTCAAGTCTCTGTCAGATCATCACTGGAAAGGCCCAAAGATCAGTGTGTTGGAAGCTAAACTGCCAGGAGAGTGAAGGATCTGTGCCAGCAGACTTGACAGATCTACACTGGAACCAGGAAGCAATGTTCAAGGTAAGGATCAGGGTTCCCCAGAAAAGAACCCCAGCCATCCTCAGCAACAGCAAAGACCTTGTGACAATGAGAACAGCTGAGTTCATGTGAGGAAAACCAGTGTGACAAGCTTCTTGGGAGAATCAACAGTGCTCATCTCCCCTCCAGTTCCCTTTTTATGCTGTTAGGAACAATCCTTAGGTGGGCCTTCCATACCCAGCAACATGTTGATTCAATTCAGCTGGGTGTGACAAATCGACTATTAGTTAATCCGTCACAGATGCCAAATGTTGGATAGCTCAGATATTGGAATTATCAGCTGTAAAAATAGCTTTTATACTTATATTCCATGTGATAAAAACACTTCTGAAATGAATGGAAAAATAGATGGTACCAACCGAGAAACAAAACTATAAAACAAACCACATAAACATTTATAACTAAAAGTTACAAATATGAAGGTGGGCAGTATAACTGCTGTGAGTTCAAGGCCAGCCTGAGCTACAAAGTGAGTTCAAGGCCAGCCTGAACTGTGTAGTAAAACTTTGTCTCAAATCAAACCAAACCAAACCAAACCAAACCAAACCAAACCAAACCAAACCACAACAAACCAAAAACAAAAAACAATTACAAATATGAAATAAATGAACATCCCAGATGAACAACAAAAGAATGTAAATGACAAAGAAGTGTCAGTAGACTTGAAGGTAATGTGATGAATATCCAGTTTTAATGATGGCTTTAGAGCCTTTGAGGTGGATGAAGCTTCTAAATCCATAATGTATCTGACTATGATTAGCTACAGGGAGCCTTAATAAGATACTAAACCAAGTGCTTTTATGTGGCTCCCACAGATACATACAAGAAGTTCCTGCTGTTTGTCAATTACATTGAGTAAGGAATTAACATTATCACAGGTCCAATCATGATGATTAAGATAATTTTCTGTTGCAGTAACTGTAATATAGGCTGAAAATGTTAAAACATGTTTCAAATGCTCTGGTTCACACTGTCCAAGGTGATATATACATTGACAAAGAAAAGTTTTCTGATTGGGTCCATTAAGCGGTATACCTACAGTAAAAGCAATTTAGAAACATAGCAGACTCATCATAGATAATTGTCAAGTTCACCCTCAGAGTCAGTGCCTTGTAATTTCTTGCTCGCTTGCACATGTTGACTCTTTGATGCTGCCTGGGCAGTAAGACTTTTTTTCCAAATGTGACTTTTTTACAGTAATGTCATACATACTTTTCAATAGAAAAAGATTGTAATAGAAAAACCCACAATGTTTAGAGTTACTTGTGATTGAGAAATCTTTTGAGAACAAATGTTAAAGTAGTTTGGAGAAGAGCCAAACTACCATTATGTTTGGAGCAATAGTTTCCTAATGAAAGAGGAGAATTTTAAGGCTTTAGAATACCTCCCACTGTTATACGAGAACTATACTACTGTTAAAAGGTAGTATAAATTCTTGAAATGGTGATAATTCATTGTAAGACATTAATAACTGTTGCACTTAATTCTGAAGTATGCATCTACCCATTTTATATCTAAGATGTTCAATAACTTGTTGAATATAAGCCAGTAAGTGGTAGAAACAGAGTCCGAATTTGGGTTTAAATTTAATGCTTGAATTGATTGATTGAGTTTGCAGGCTGGGGATGGGAATCTGAGCATCTGTTTAGAGGATAATAATATGCTTTATAGCAATTGTGGGGGATTTGCTTGTCTTGCTTTCAAAATTCTGTATTGTTTTCCAACTGTTTTGTTTTGTTCCATTTTATTGTTTTGTTTTATTCTCTTCAAAAAACCCTAAAAATATTCTTTAAAAATCCAAGTTTATAGTTTAGATATTGAGTGTCTCCAAAGGCCCAGGTATTGAAAGCTTGATTCCCCACTCCATTTGTGCTATTGGGAAGTGGTGAACTTTTAAGAGGTAGGTGATGGTGAGCCCTTGGAGACAATTTTGCAGAGCCCTCACCCCTTTTTGACCTCCATGAAGTGAAAAAGCCTCTGCCGCATGTTTCTGCTGCCACAGGGTCAAAGGACCATGCACTGAAATCTCCAAAACTGTGAGACAAAAGTAAAACTGTCCTCCTTTTAAATTGATTATCCTAGGTATTATGTGACAGTGACAGAAAGCCAGCATACCAAATCAATTTGCTTGCCATTACTATGTTGTATATCTCACTTCCTATAAAAATCGTTTGTTTTTCTGGAAGCCTAGGGATTGAACCCAGAGTATGCGAAAGTACATGACAACCCTTCTTTCTTTTTGAATTTTGAGATAAACTCTTGCTAAGTTGCTAGGTCTGGCCTCATGCTTGTGATCCTCTTGCTCGAGCTTCTAGAGTAACTGGTATTATTGCTATGTGCCACCATATCCTTTAAAAAATCTTTCATTTTCTTTATTTTTTAAAAAATTTTATTTAAAGAGAAAAAACCCAAACAAAACAGAATAAAGGGTAGCAACAATACA
>PVJX010034229.1:0-19103 GCA_004027295.1 Dolichotis patagonum
GCTCAGCGGCCACAGTTCCAACCTGGCATGGATTCCAGGAAATGCTCTTGCTACTTATTTCCCACCCTGGTGTGGCCATGGATTGCCAGACTATGGTCACTTATTTGGACTGCAGTGCAGTTGCTGGTTGGATTGGGCCCTAAATCCCAACATGGCACATACCTCAGGAAATGCTCTTGCTATTTATTTCACTGCCCTCGGTAGGCTGCATCTTGCCAGACCATGGTCACTTACCAAGGCAGCAGGCTAGTTGCTCATTGGCTCACCACCCTAATTTCCAAAATGGCGTAGATCTCAGGAAACCCTCTTGCTTCTTATTTCACCGCATTGGGGTGGCCACGGCTTGCCAGAACATGGTCACTTCCTGGGCGGCAGCATCCTTGCTGGTTGGTTTGGTGCCCTAAGTTCCAAAATGGCACGGATTCAGGAAACACTCTTGCTCATTTCCATTCCCTGGCATGGCCGCTGCTTGCCAGATATTGGTTACTTACTTTGGCAGCATGCTAGTTGCTGGATGGCATGACATCCTAATTTCCAAGATGGCATGGATCTCAGGAAAAGCTCTTGCCTCTTATTTCCCCAACCTGGGGTGGCCGTGGCTTGCCAGACCACAGTCATTCACAACTGTGGCAGGCTAGTTGCTGGTTGGCTCAGCGGCCAAAGTTCCAACATGGCATGCATCTAAGGAAACACTCTTGCTACTTATTTCCCCACCCTGGGATGGCTGTGGCTTGCCAGACCATGGACACTTACCAGGGTGGGAGGCTAGTTGCTGCTTGGCTCCATGCCCTAAGTTCCAATATAGCACAGATCTCAGGAAATGCTCTTGCTTATTATTTCCCTGTGCTCGGATGGCAGCAGCTTGCCAGACAACAATCACGTACCACTGGGGCAGGCTAGTTGCTGGTTGGCGCAGCAACCAAGTTCCAACATGGCGTGGATCTCAGGAAATGCTTTTGAATCATATTTCCCCGCCATGGGTTGGCCACGACTTGCCAGACAACAGTCACTTACTGGGGTGCCCGGCAAGTTGCTGGTTGGCTTGGCACCCTAAGTTCCAAAATTGCACAAATCTCAGGACATGCTCTTATGCTTTATTTCCCCGCCCTGGAGTTGAAGTGGCTTTCCAGACCAGGGTCACTTACCAGGGCGGCAGGCTAGTTGCAGGTTGGCTTGTCACCCTTAGTTCCAATTTGGATCGAATCTCAGGAAATGCTCTTGCTACTTATTTCCCCACCCTGCTTTGGGAGAGGTTTGCCAGACCATGTTCACTTACCAAAGTGGCAGGCTCATTGCTGGTTGGCTCAGCCCCTTAAGTTCCAACATAGCACGGATCTCAGGAAACCCTCTTGCTACTTATTTCCCATCATGGTGTGGCTGTGGCTTGCCAGACCATGGTCACTTACTGGGGCGGCAGACTAGTTGCTGGTTAGATTGGGCCCTAATTTCCAACATGGCACAGATCTCAGGAAATGCTCTTGCTTCTTATTTCTCCACACTGGGGTGGCCGCAGCTTGCCACACTACGGTCACTTAACGGTGTGGCAAGCTAGTTGCTGGTTGGGTCGGTGCCCTAAGTTCCAAAATGACTTGGATCACAGGAAACGCTCTTGTTTCTTATTTTCCTGTCCTAGAGTGGCCACAGAGTGCCAGAAGTCACTCTGGTACTTGGGCAGCAGGCTTGTTGCAGGCTGGCTTAGCACCCTAAGTTCCAACATTGCACTAATCTCAGGAAATGCTCTTAAGTCTCATTGCCCCACACTGGGGTGACCGCAACTTGCCAGAACATGGTCACTTACCAGGCGCCAGACTAGTTGCTTGTTGATTTGGCACCCTAAGTTCCAAACTGGCAAAGATCTCAGGAAACGCTCTTGCTTATTTCCATGCCCTGGGCTGGCGGTGGCTTGCCGGACCACATTCAATTACAAGGGCAGCAGGCTAGTTGCTGGTTGGCTCGGCAACCTAAGTTCCAACATGGCGCTGATCTCAGGAAATACTCTTGCTTTCTATATTCGTGCCCATGCATGGCCGCGGCTTGCCAGAAGTCAGTTCATTACATCGGCAGCATGCTAGTTGCTGGATGGCTCGATGCCCTAAGCTCAAACATGGCACAGATCTCAGGAAAAGTTCTTGCCTCTTATTTCCCCACCCGGCGGTGGCTGTGCCTTGCCAGACCACAGTCACTCACCAGTGTGGCAGGCTAGTTGCTGGTTGGCTCTGTATCCAAAGTTCCAACATGGCACGCATCTCAGGAAACCCTCTTGCTTCTTATTTTCCCTCCCTGGGATGGCTGTGGCTTGCCAGACAGTGGTCACTTACCAGGGCGGGAGGCTAGTTGCTGCTTGGCTCTGCGCCCTAAGTACCAACATGGTGCTGATCTCAGGAAACGCTCTTGCTTATTATTTCCCCGCGCTGCGATGACAGCCGCTTACCAGACAACAATCACGTACCGGGGGGCAGGCTAGTTGCTGGTTGGCTCAGTGCACTATGTTTGAAAATGGCATGGAACTCAGGAAACTCTCTTGCTTCCTATTTCTCCATGCTGGGGTGGCCACGGCTTGCCAGTAAAAGGTCACTTAATAGTGTGGCAGGCTAGGTGCTGGTTGGCTCAGTGCCCAAATTTCCAACATAGCGTGGATCTTAGGAAATGCTCTTGCTACTTATTTTCCCCCCTGGGGTGGCAGTGCCTTGAAAGAGCATGGTCACTTACTGGGGCGACATACTAGTTGTTGGTTGGCTTGGGCCCTAAGTTCCAACATGGCACAGATCTCAAGAAATGCTCTTTCTTCTTATTTCACCACCCTTAGGGAGGATGCGGCTTGCCAGAACAGGATCATTTACCAGGGCGGCAAGCTAGTTGCTCGTTGGCTTGGTGCCCTAATTTACAAAATCGCACACCTCTCAGGAAACCCTCTTGCATCTTATTTCTCCGTGCTGAGGTGGCTGTGGCTTGGCAGACCACGGTCACTTACTGGGGTGGCAGGCTAGTTGCTAGTTGGCTCAGCACCCTAAGTTCCAACACGTCACCAATCTCAGGAAATGCTGTTGCTTCTTGTTTCCCTGCCCTGTGTTGACCATGGCTTGCCAGAACACGGTCACTTAGCAGGGCAGCAGACTAGTTGCTGGATGTCTCAACACCCTAAGTTCAAACATGACGCAGATCTTAGGAAATGCTCCTGCCTCTTATTTCTGCACCATGGGGTGTCCGCAGCTTGCCAGAGCACAGTCACTTACCTGTGTGGCAGGCTAGTTGCTGGTTGGCTCAGCGGCCAGAGTTCCAACATGGAGCAGATCTCAGGAAACACTCTTGCTACTTATTTCCCCTCCATGGGGTGGCCATGGCTTTCCAGAGCATGGTCACTTACTGGGCGGCTGACATGTTTCTGCTTGGATTGGGCCTTAAGTTCCAACATGGCGTGGATCTCAGGAAACACTCTTGCTTGTTATTTCACCACCCTGGGGAGTCTGTGGCTTGCCAGACAATGGTCACTTACCAGGCCAGGAGGCTAGTTGTTTGTTGGCTCAGCACCCTAATTTCCAAAATGACGCAGATCTCAGGAAACCCTCTTGCTTCTTATTTCTCCTCCTTGGGGTGGCCATGCCAGGCCACGGTAACTTACCGGGGTGGCAGGCTAGTTTCTTGTTGGTTCAGCAAACTAAGTTCCAACATTGTGCAGATCCCAGGAAATGTTGCTGCTTCTTGTTTCCCCACACTGGGGTGGCCACACCTTGCCAGAACACAGCACTTAGCAGGGCGGCAGGCTAGTTGCTGAATGTATCGACACCCTAAGTTCTAACATGGCACGGATCTCAGGAAATGCTCTTCCATCTTATTTCCCGCCATGGGGTGGCCGCAGCTTGCCAGACCACGGTCACCTAATGGGGTGGCAGGCTAGTTTCTGGTTTGCTGGGTGCCCTAAGTCCAAAATGGCTCAGAACACAGGAAACACTCTGGCTTCTTATTTTCATGTCCTGCGGTGGCCGCCGATTGCCAGAACTCGGTCACTTAATTGGGCAGCAGGCTTGTTGCTGGTTGCCATGGCACCCTAAGTTCCAACATTGCACGAATCTGAGGAAATGTTGTTAAGTCTTATTGCCCCACACAGGGATGGCCACAGCTTGCCAGAACACAGTCACTTACTGGGCAGCAGGCTAGTTGATGGTTGGTTCGGTGCCCCAAGTTCCAAAATGGCATGGATCTCAGGAAATGCTATTGCTTCTTATTTCACCACCCCTGGGCTGGTTCTGGCTTGCTATACCACATTCACTTACAAAGCTGTCAGGCTAGCTGCTGTTTGGTTTGACACCCTAATTTCAACATGGTGCAGATCTCAGGAAATGCTCTTGCTTCTTTTTTCCTTAGCCTGGGATGGGTGCGGCTTGCCAGACCATAGTCACTTAAGGAGATGGCAGGCTAGTTGCTTGTTGGCTGGGTGCCCTAAGTTCCAAAATGACTCAGATCACAGGGAATGCTCTTGCTTCTTATTTTCATGTCATGGGGTGGCCTAGGAATGTCAGGACTCATCCCTTACTTGGGCAGCAGGCTTGTTGCACGTTGGCTCGGGTCCCTAAGTTCCAACATTGCACGAATCTCAGGAAATGCTCTTACATGTTATTGCCCCACAATGGGGTGGCCACTGCTTGCTGGAACATGGTCACTTACTGGGCGGCAGGCTAGTTGCTGGTTCGTTTGGTGCCCTAAGTAACAAAATGGCATGGATCTCAGGAAATGATCTTACTTATTTCCATTCCCAGGGCTGGCCGTGGCTTGCCAGACCATGTTCACTTACCAGGGCGGGAGGCTAGTTGCTGCTTGGCTCCACCCCCTAAGTTCCAACATGGCGGAGATCTCAGGACATGCTCTTGATTATTACTTCCTCGCACTGGGATGGCAGCGGCTTTCCAGACAACACTCACGTACAACAGGGTCAGGTTAGTTGCAATTTAGCTCAGCAAACTAAGTTCCAACATGGCGGAGGTCTCAGGAAAAGGTACTGCTTCTTATTTCCCTGCCCTGGGGTGGCCGTGACTTGCGAGACAATGGTCATTTACTGGGCCAACCAGCTAGTTGCTGGTTGTCTAGGTTCCCTAATTTCCAACATTGCTCCACTCCCAGGAAATGCTCTTGCTTCTTTTCTCCACCCTGGGGTTGCAGTGGCTTCCCAGATCACTGTTACTTACCAGGGGGGCAGGTTAGTTGCCTGTTGGCTCAGCACCATAAGTTCCAGCATGGCATGGATCTCAGGAAAAGCTCTTGCTTCTTATTTCCATGCCCTGGATTGGTCACGGCTTGCCAGAACATGGTCACTTACCAGGGCAGCAGGCTATTTTCTGGTTGCCTCAGCCCCCTAATTTCAACATGGTGCAGATCTCAGGAAATGCTCTTGCTTCTTTTTTCCTCAGCCTGGAATGGGCACGGCTTGCCAGGCCATGGTCACTTGGGCAGCAGGCTAGTTGCTGGTTGCCTCGGTGCCCTAAGTTCCTACATGGCACAGATCTCAGGAAACGCTCTTGTTTCTTATTTCCCCGCCTTGGTTTCGCTGTGGCTTGCCAGATAACAGTTACATCCCAGGGAGGCAGACTAGTTGCTGGTTGGCTTTGTGACCTAAGTTCTTACATGGCGCAGATCTCAGGAAATGCTCTTGCTTCTTATTTTCACATCCTGGGGTGGCCTCAGATTGCCAGAAGTTGGTCACTTACTTAGGCAGCAGGCTAGTTGCAGGTTGGCTCGGCGCCCTAAGTTCCAACATTGCACGAATCTCAGGAAATGCTCTTACATCTTATTGCCATGCCATGGCGTGGCCGCAGCTTGTCAGACCATGGTCACACACCGGGGTGGCAGACTAGTTGCTGGTTGGCTTGGTGCCCTAAGTTGCTACGTGGTTCACATCTCAGGAAATGCTCTTGTTCTTTTTCCCTGCCCTGGGGTGGCCTCAACTTCCTGGATCACGGTCACTTAAAGGGAAGGCAGGTTAGTTGCCTGTTGGCTCAGCACCATAACTTCCAGCATGGCACGGATCTCAGGAAATGCTCTTGCTTCTTATTTCCATGCCCTGGAATGGCCATGGCTTGCCAGACCATGGTCACTTACCAGGGCAGCAGGCTATTTTCTGCTTGGCTCAGCCCCCTAATTTCAACATGGCGCAGATCTCAAGAAATGCTGTTGCTTCTTTTTTCCCCAGCCTGTGGTGGGTGCGGCTTGCCAGACCAAGTTCACTTTCTTGGGCAGCAGGCTAATTGCTGGTTCACTCGGTGCCCTAAGTTCCTACATGGCGCAGATCTCAGGAAATGCTCTTGCTTCTTATTTTCCTGTGCTGGGATGGCTGTGGCTTGCCAGACCATGGTCACTTACCAGGGCAGGAGGCTAGTTGCTGCTTGGCTCCATGCCCTAAGTTCCAATATGGCGCAGATCTCAGGAAATGCTCTTGCTTATTATTTCCTCATGCTAGGATGGCAGCCATTTTCCAGACAACAATCACATACCAGGGCGTCAGGTTAGTTGCTGCTTGGCTTGGCAACCTAAGTTCCAACATGAAGAGGATCTCAGGAAACGCTTTTGCTTCCTATTTCTCCATGCTGGGGTGGCTGCGACTTGCCAGAATATGGTCATTTACTGGGGTGACCAGCTAGTTGCTGGTTGGAAAGTGCCCTAATTTCCAACATTGCGCACCTCTCAGGAAATGCTCTTGCTCCTTTTTCCCTGCCCTGGTGTTGCCGCAGCTTCCCAGAACACGGTCACTTACTGGGGTGGCAGGTTAGTTGCCTGTTGGCTTGGCACCATAAGTTCAAACATGGCACGGATATCAGGAAAGGCTCTTGCTTCTTATTTTCATGCCCTGTAGTGGCCACCGCTTTCCAGACCATGGTCACTTACCAGGGCAGCAGGCTATTTGCTGGTTTGCTCAGCCCCCTAATTTCAACATGGCACAGATCTCAGGAAATGCTCTTCCTTCTTTTTTCCTCAGCCTGGGATGGGTGCGGCTTTCCAGACCATAGTCACTTACTTGGGCAGTAGGCTAATTGCTGGTTGGCTCAGTGCCCTAAGTTCTTACATGGTGCAGATCTCAGAAAATGCTCTTGCTCCTTATTTCCCTGCCCTGGTTTCGCTGTGGCTTGCCAGACAACAGTTACAACCCAGGGAGTCAGGCTAGTTGCTGGTTAGCTTTTCGACCTAAGTTCCTACATGGTGCGGATCTCAGGAAATGCTCTTGTCCTTATTTTCACATCCTGGGGTGGCTGTGGATTGCCAGAAATTTGTCACTTACTTATGCAGCAGGCTAGTTGCCGGTTGGCTCAGTGCCCTAAGTTCCAACATTGCACGAATCTCAGGAAATGCTCTTACATCTTTTTGCCATGCCTTGGCATGGCCGCAGCTTGTCATACCAAGGTCACATACCGGGGTGGCAGGCTAGTTGCTGGTTGGCTTGGTGCCCTAAGTTGCTATATGGTTCACATCTCAGGAAATGCTCTTGCTTCTTGTTTTCCTGCCCTGGGGTGGCCCTGGCCCATGAGACCATGGTCACTTACCAGGGCGGCAGGCTAGTTGCTGCTTGATTTGGCGCACTAAGTTCCAACATGGCGCAGATCTCAGGAAATGCTCTTGCAAGTCATTTACCTGCCCTATGTTGGCCACATCTTGCAAGAACACAGTCACTTGCAAGTGTGGCAGGCTAGTTGCTGGTTGGCTTGACACCCTAAGTTCCAACATTGCAGGAATCTCAGGAAATGCTCTTATATCTTATTTCCCCACCATCGGGTGGCTGCGTCTTGCCAGACAATGGTCACTGACCTGGGTGGCAGACTAGTTGCTGATTGGCTCATTGCCCTAAGTTCGTACATGGTGCAGAACTCAGGAAATGCTCTTGCTTATTATTTTCCTGCCATGGCGTGGCCCCGGCCTACCAGAAAATGGTCATTTACCAGGGAAGCAGGCTAGCTGCTGTTTGACTCACTTTTAAGTTCCAACATGGCGCATATCTCTTGAAATGCTCTTGCTTCTTTTTTCCTCCCCCTGGCGTGGCCACGACTTGCCAGATCATGGTCACTTAACAGGACTGTAGGCTACTTGTTGGTTGGCTCGGTGCCCTAAGTTCCAACATGGCGCAGCTCTCAGAAAATGTTCCTGCTACTTATTTGCCACCCTTGGATGGCCAAGGCTTGCAGAGCATGGTCACTTACTGGATGGAGGGCTAGTTGCTGGTTGGCTGGGTGCCCTATGTTCCAAAATGGCCCATATCTCAGGAAACAGTCTTGCTTCTTATTTTGCTGCCCTGGGATGGCTGCTGCTTTCCAGACCATGGTCACTTACAAGGGCTGCAGGCTAGTAGCTGGTTGGCTCAGTGCTCTAAGGTCCAACATGATGCGGATCTCAGGAAATGCTGTTGCTTCTTTTTTCACCACTCTGGGTTGGCCGAAACTTGCCAGAAAATGGTAACTTAACAGGACGTCAGGCTAGTTGCTGGACAGCTCAACACCCTAATTTCCAACATGGCATGGATCTCAGGAAATGCTCTTGCCACTTATTTACACAGCCTGGGGTGGCCGCGGCTTGCAAGACCACAATCACTTATCCGTGTGGTAGGCTAGTTGCTGGTTGGCTTGGCAGCCAAGGATCCAACATGGTGCAGATCTCAGGAAACGCTCTTGCTTCTTATTTCCCCGCCCTGGGGTGGCTGTGGCTTACCAGACCATGTTCACTTACGGGGACTGCAGATTAGTCCCTGGTTGGCTTGGGCCATAAGTTCCAACATGGCACGCATCTAAGGAAATGCTCTTGCATCTTATTTCACCACCCTCGGAAGGCTGTGGCTTGCCAGACCACGGTCACATACCAGGGTGACAGGCTAGTTGCTGCTTGGTTCGGCGCCCTAAGTTCCAACATGGCACAAATCTCAGCAAACCTTCTTGCTTCTTATTTCCCCACCCAGGTGTGGCCGCAGCTTGCCAGACCACAGTCATTTACCAAGTGGAAAGCTAGTTGCTGATGGGATGGGTGCCCTAAGTACAAAATGGTGTGGATTACAGGAAATGCTTTTGCTTCTTATTTGCATGGCCTGGGGTGGCCACGGATTGCCAGAAGTCTGTCACTTGGGCCGCAGGCTAGCTGCCAGTTGGCTTGGCACCCTAAGTTCCAACATTGCAGGAATCTAGGAAATGCTGTTACATCTTATTTCACCGCACTGGGGGGGGCCACGGCTTGTCAGGACCCAGTCACTTACTGGGCAGCAGGCTAGTTGCTGGTTGGTTCGGTGCCCTAAGTTCCAAAATGGCGCAGATATCAGGAAACGCTCTTGCTTATTTCCTTGCCCTGGGCAGGCCACGGCTTGCCAGAACCCGGTAACTTATCAGGGTGGCAGGCTAGTTGCTGCTTGGCTCAATGCCCTAAATTCCAGCATGGCGTGGGTTTCAGGAAATGCTCTTGATTCTTATTTCCCCTCCCCTGGGTGTCTGCGGTTTGCCAGACTACATTCACTTACCAGGACGGGAGGCTAGTTGCTGGTTCTCTCAGTGCCCTAAGATCCAGCATGGCACGGATCTCAGGACACACTCTTGTTTCTTATTTCCCTGCCCTGGGTTGGCTGTGGCTAGCCATATCACAGTCACTTACCAGGGTGTCAGGCTAGTTGCAGGGTGGCTCAGCACCCTAAGTTCCAGGATGGCGCAAATGTCTGGAAAGGCTCTTGCTTCTTATTTCCATTCCCTGGTGTGCCCATGGCTTTCCAGACCACAGTCACTTACCAGGGCGTAGGATAGATGCTGGGTGGCTCAGCACCCTAAATTCCAGTATGGCCCGGATATCAGGAAATGCCTTTGCTTCTTATTTCCCTTCCCTGGGGTAGCTTTGGCTAGCCAGACCACAGTCACTTAACAGGCGGCAGGCTATTGTTGGTTGGCTCAGCACCCTAGGTTTCAAAATGGTGCAGATCACATGAAACACTCTTGCTCCTTATTTCCCCGCCCTGGGGTTGTCGTGGCTTGCAAGACCACAGTCTCTTACCACGGCAGCAGGCTGGTTGCAGGTTGGCTCAGTGCCCTAAGTTCCAACATGGCACTATTCTCAGGATATGCTCTTGCTCCTTATTTCCCCAGCCTGGAGTGGCTGCGGCTTGAAAGACCACAGTCACTTACCAGGGCAGCAGTCTATTTGCAGGTTGGCTGTGCGCCCTATGTTCCAGAAAGGTGCAGATCTCAGGAAATGCTCTTGATTCTGGTGTGGCACCCTGGTTTGGGAGAGGTTTGCCAGAACACGGTCATTTACTTCGGCAGCAGGCTATTTGCTGTTTGGCTCGGTGCCCTATTTTCCAACATGGTGCAGATCTCAGGAAATGCTCTTGATTCCTATTTCCCCACCCTGGGTTCACCGCGGCTTGCCAGATGATGGTCACTTCCCAGAGAGGCAGGATAGTTGCTGGTTGACTTGGTGACCTAAGTTCCTATGGATCTCAGGAAACATTCTTTCTTCTTATATTCATGCCCTGATGTGCCCACTGATTGCCAGAATTCGGTCACTTACTTGGGCAGCAGGCTAGTTGCTGGTTGGCTCAGCATCCTAAGTTCCAACATGATGTGGATCTCAGGAAATGCTGTTGCTTCTTTTTCACCGATCTGGGGTGGTCGCGGCTTGCCAGAACATGGTAACTTAGCAGGACATCAGGCTAGTTGTTCTACGGCTCAATACCCTAATTTCCGACATGGCATGGATCTCAGGAAATGCTCTTTTCACTTATTTTCCTGCCCTGGTGTGGCCACGGCTTACAAGACCACAGTCACTTACCAGTGTGGCAGGCTAGTTGCTGGGTGACTCGGCGACCTAAGTTCCTATGGTGTTGATATCAGGAAATGCTCTTGCGTCTTATATTCACGCCCTGGTGTGCCCGCTGATGGCCAGAATTTGGTCACTTACTTGGGCAGCAGGCTAGTTGCTGGTTGGCTCAGCATCCTAAGTTCCAACATTGTAGGCATCTCAGGAAATGCTCTTATGTATTATTTCCCCGCCATGGGGTGGCCGCAGCTTGCCAGACAATGGTCACTGACCTAGGTGGCAGACTAGTTGCTGATTGGCTCAGTGCCCTAGTTTCCTACATGGTGTGGAACTCAGGAAATGGTCTTGCTTCTTATTTTCCTGCCCTGGGATGTCCCCAGCCTGCCAGACCACGGTAATTTACCAGGGAGGCAGGCTAGTTGCTGTTTGACTCACCTCCTCAGTTTCAACATGGCGTGTATCTCTCGAAACACTCTTGCTTCTTATTTCCTTGCCCTGGTGTGGCCGTGACTACTCAGATCATGGTCACTTAACAGGATGGTAAGCTACTTTCTGATTGGCTAGGTGCCCTAAGTTCCAACTTGGCGTGGATCTCAGGAAAAGCTCTTGTTTCATTTTTCCTGGACCTGGGGTGGAGGCTGCTTGCCAGACCACAGTCACATTCCAGGCGGCAGGCTAGTTACTTTTGGCTTGGCCCCCTATCTTCAAGCATGTCGAGGATCTCACCAAAAACTCTTGCTTCTTATTTAGAGGCCCTTGAATAATAATTTTGCATCTCATCAATGATTCTCAATGTAGGTATTGATCTTTTGGACTTTTGCAGGATCTGTTGTGATTTTTCCCTTTTCATTCCTAATTGAATGGATTTGAGTGTTGTTTCCTTTTTTTAAAATCAACTTGACTAAAGGTTTGTCTATTGTATTTAATTTTTCAAGAACCAACTCTTCAAGGCATTGATTCTTTCTGTCATTTTCTTAACCTCAATTGTATTACTTTCTGCTCTGATCTTTATGGGTCATTTAAATTCTTTAGCATTTTTAAGCATGTTCTGGGAGGTAGGAGGTGGTCTGCTTTAGAGAAAGTCCCACATGGTGTTGAGAGGAATGTGTTTCTATGGTTGGGTCAACACTGAGTAGATATCTGCTAAGTCCATTTGTTCAGAGGTGTGATTCATCCCTTATATTTCTTTCATGAGTTTTTTGTGTAGTTGATCTGTCCATTTGTAACAGTTGGTTACTGAGGTCCCTTATTACATTTGTATTGGTGCTTATTTGATTTTGCATATTCATTGCTATATGTTTTATATAGTTGTGTATGATGGTATTTATTGTATATATGATTATTATCTCCTTTTCTTGGATTGTTCTTTTGTTAACTTCTTTGTCTCTTGATTGGGCTTGGCTTGAAATGCACTTTGCCTGCATATAGAATAGTTATCCCTGCTTTTTTTATGTGTTCCTGTCATGTGAAGTATTGTTTCCCAGCCTTTAACATTCAGTCTGTGAATTTCTTTTTGGGGGGTTTGGGTTGGGGATTTTGAGACAGGGTCTTGCTATGTAGTTTATACTGGCTTTGTATTCACCATGTGGCCAGGGTTGGACTGGAACTTGTGACAGTGTCCTAAGTGCTGGGAGTCCAGGCTTTTGCCACCGGGCCCAGCTTGGCTCTTGTTTCTTGAAACATTCTGGCAATATGATTCCTTTGATTGCTGAATTGAGACCATTTACACTGATTGTTACACAAATAGGTATTGACTTACCTTTGTTGTATTACTTTTATGTTGGTGGTTCTCTTTCCCATCTGTTTATTTGCTTTTCTTGCCTGGTGGATTCTTTATATTGGAATTCATGGAATTGTGTTCACTGTCTTATTCTAGAATATCCTTCAGAATTTTTTTGGAGTGCTGGTTTGGTGATCATCAATTTCTTCATTGGATGGATGTATCTTATTTCTCCATTAATTTTTTCTTTTGAACCAGGAATCAAACTCATGAACTAGCACTTGCCAGGCAGGCATGTACATGGTGAGCTAAACCTTCTGCCCTCTCCATCAATTTTGAAAGATAATTTTGTGGGATACATCTATCCAGGTTGGAGCTTTTCTTCTTTTATGACTCCACAGACAATCGCAGTATTGGTATGCAATTCTGATCATGAGAACAGTTACCCTGGATAAAGTAGTACAATCAGTAATGATAATGGCATCAAGCACAGTCTAGAAAACAACAAACTGTCATAACTGTTAATTTGCTACCTTAAACTGTAGCTACAAGACCTATAGTTATATAACTAAATGTAAAATCAGACAATTTTGTCTAGTAAATATCTGCTCAGAGTGACTTTACCCTCAGAGAAGAAAATTTAAAAGGGATATGAAGATAAAATAAAGACATAAGAGAATCAAGCCTGAAAGACAAAGGAAGATTTCCTCAGCTCCATGAAACTGGTGAAGAAGCCAGGAGGCAAAGAAAGAAGGAAAGAACAAATTCAAGAACAAAACATGACCAAAAACCTGAAAACAGTGTTAACATTCATGAAAAAACAAACAGAAACAAAGTGTCACATCTGGAGAGGGCAGGATTTTATCTGGAGTTGGTAACCTTTATACCAATAAAAAAAATTAAGAGAGATACATTTTAGGGAGAAACAGTTACTTTATTGGAAAGAGGAGAGAATGAGGAGATAGACATCTGATCAGGGCAAGTGGGGGAGACAGAGCTGGCATCCAGGTTCTTTGTTCTTAGCTCATTTTGTATATGGCAAGAAACAGACTCTTCCCCTTTATGAGCTGTAAATTGAGCAGTTTAGGCTCTAATGCCTGATTGGGCCACTGACCCTGTCTATTGCCTACATGGTCTTCGTTGTCTTCTTTGTTTTGTCAAAGTAATATCTCTAAGTTTTAAGCAAAACCTCATATTCCAGGCTGATTTAGGAATCATAGAGGGATAAATGTGCATTTTACCACATTACCATGGTGAGAGAATACTAAAATACATGTCCATATTTATATATAGGTGTGTGAGTACATACTGTATGTGCCAAGTGAATTTTTTATAGTGTAGCCCCCTCCCCACCTCGCCTCCTTTGTACTTAACTGGACGTAGAGATGAGTGAATTGGGTCCTCGGGTCAAGGCAAACTGGACTGCTTGTGGGTTCCTGCTTCTCTTAGTTGCTCTGCCTATTGGGGATTTAACTCTTTGCATTGAGGATTTGCCAGAAAGATCAAGAAGTTCCTTACCTTTCCCTGCATGTAACCCATGCTTCCCAACAAAGAGGAAAAAAAAACTCAAAGGAAAAAGAGATTTCTCTGTGATATCCAGCCTGTGGTTATCTTCTGGGGTTGGAGGTTTTGTGGTCTTGTCCAGTGCAGGGTATATCTCTGCTAGCACTGAAAGTCAGAGGAGACTGGCAGGCATCCCAGGTCTGTGCTGCATGACCCCAGATGCCTGCCGTGGGTTTTGGGCTCACTGGATAAGCCCAGGAGCCTGTAGTAGGAACAGGGCGGGGGTAGGTCTGGTGCTTCCAGCTCTGTGGAATTTCAGGATGATCCTGGCCTCAGGTTGTGGGGTCTGGGCCCGGTTTTTTCAGCCTGCAGCACTCTTGGTCTCTTGCCAGCCTGGTTTCAACTCCCTGACCCTGAACATCTCTTGCGTTGTCCTCACCCACTCACTGTGGGATTCTGACCTGGGGAGCCCTGAGATGAAGTCACCCCATAACTACTCCTCATCCCAGGTTCAGGTGGCCCCTCCCTAGATGGCATCTAGCCTAACACCCTCTCAGGGCATGGCAGGCTCTTGGCCTGAGGTCACTCCAAGGCCAGCTGCTGTAGCAGGCAGCCCTGTTCCCTGGTGTGTATCTCCCTGGAGGGCTCTGGAGTCATCCACTCTCAACCCTCACCACCTTGGTGGATTTGATCCTGCTCTCATGTTAGGAGACAGAGGCTGGAGAGCAAATGCAGTTAGCTACCTCCTTTTTCTGCACTGTGATCTGTTTTGTCACTTCTGTGTATCCAAATTTTCCTTCAGATCCTTCCTGGGTCATGGGTGTTCACCTCATCTTTTATTTATTTATTTATTCATTGTGGTACCAGGAATTAAACTTACAACTTTTTGCTTGCCAGGTGTTGTAATCAGAGTTTGTGAGGAGAACAGTTAGAATCAGGATATGGAATTTGTAATATTTTATGATGGTCACCCAGAGTTAACACAAGAAAGTGCAGGAAATCTGTCCACAACACTAAAGACCCAGAATATTAAACCAAGGCCCTTAATCCCAAAGCAGTATCCTACATGAGTCCAGATGAACACATAGAGTCCATGACAATGCCTCCCATGAGTCCAACTGGAGGTCTGGAGCCCACAAGAAGGACTCACGCCAGTCAGTTTTATGGATACATGTTGGCAAGGCCTGAAGGTCAGCAGTGGAAGCTAGAAAGTCTATGCTAGTGGGGTGAAGGAGCTGTGCTGGGAGGTTGAGTATTTTATGTTGGAGCCAAGAAGTCATGCTCATAATAAAGACAAGGGCTGTCCTGAAAACACCCCAGCCATCCTCAGCAACACTGAGGTTCTGAGCTTCTCCAATGATAAGCACAGTCCGAGTGCATGCCAGGAAGCCAGCGTGAGGAGTTTTCCCTGGAGGTTAAATGGTGCACATCCTCCCCTCTGGGCTCACTGGATCTGGAGCCAGGTAGTGGTGCTTGAAGTAAGGATCACAGCTCCCCCAAAGTGAGCCACAGTCAACCTCACCAACAACTTCCTGAGCTCCTCCAATGACAATGATCAAATTCACACTAGGGAAGCTAGTCATGACAAGCTCCACCAGGAAAACCAATGGCTCAAACAGCAACATGTAGGAGAACCCACAACGCCTCAACACCTCTCTTCTCCACATCTCTGTTTATGCTGGCAACTTTCCTCAGGTGGGACATCTATACTCAGCATCATGGTGATTTAATTCCACTGGCATTAAGTTGACCACCAGTTTTTAATCTATAACACCAGGCAAGTGCTTATGCCACTGAGCTAAATCCCAAGCTCTTGCCTCATCTTTTATTCCCCAAATTGTTATTTTCCAGTGTCTGGGTTTTAAATCTTGAAGAGGTTGATTTGATGCTGCTATGCATCACTCTTCCATCTACCCAAAAGTCTCACAGAAATACATATTTGATGACACAAAGATAAAACAGATTTACCTGTACAGTGAAAACTAATTCATAATCACATCTATGCTTCCTTGGCAGTAGCAAAACTTCAGCAATAATAATAGAATTAAGAAACACTCAGAAGGCTGAGGCAGGATGATCACCATGAGTTTCAGCACACCTGGGCTTCATAGTGAGTTGAAGTCCAGGCTGACTTGCATAGTGAGACATTGTCTCAAAACACACATACACACACACACACACACACACACACACACACACACACACCACTAGTCAATAACAGTCTGGATATGGATCTGTCATAAGAATCACTTGAACTTACCACTGTAAATCTATACCTATGTGGAAAAAAATATATGATTTCAATATAGGCAGGAAGATGATCCAAATACTGATATATAATGAATATGTACTAAAGACAACATCTATGCCACCATTAGCAATAGAAAAAGTTCAACATTAATAGCATAGTTAACTAAATAGCTAAAAAAATAGTAAATATTAACCTAGAATATCAAAGGCGATTTGGGGCAATAAAAGCAATACAGGAGGCATCTCAATTCCTGACTTGACTATATACTACAAAGACAAAGTAATAAAATCAGCATGGTACTGGAAAAGAAATAGACCTGATGATCAATGGAACAGATTAGAAGATACAAACACTACTACAAAAATACTCAGCCACCTTATATTTGACAAAGGGGCTAAACATTTTCACTGGAAAAAAGACAACCTCCTCAATAAAAGGTGTTGAAAAAATTGGCTTTCCACATGCTGAACAGTGCAAATAGACCTATGCCTATTACCCTACACTAAACTAAAGTCAAAATGGATCAAGGATGTAAATATTAAAATAGAAACACTAACTCTACTGAGGACAAAGTAGGTAGAAATCTTGGATACATAGGGGTAGGCAGAGAATTCATGAATAAAATGCAAACTGCATGGGAAATACTTCAAAGAATCAACAAGTGGGATCTCATATTACTAAAACGTTTCTGCACTTCAAAAGAAATCACAAAGTGAAAAGAAAACCCACAGAATGGGAAAAAAATTTTAGCCAGCAACCCTTCAGACAAAGGACTTATATCAAGAACATATAAAGAATTGAAAAACATCAAGCCCCCCAAATTCTTTTTTTTGTACCGGGGATCGAACTCACGACCTCGTGCTTGCCAGGCAGGTGCTTAAGCCACTGAGCTAAATCCCTGGCCCAAGCCCCCCAAATTCTAAGACCCTCTCCAAAAATAGGCATCTGAGATGAACACACAGTTCTCAGATGAAGATATACAAATGGCAAATAAATACATGAAGAAATGTTTACCATCACTGGTCATTCAAGAAATGCAAATTAAAACAACACTGAGATTTCATCTCACCCTGGAAAGAATAGCCATCATCAAGAAAACAACTGATAACAAATAATAAATGTTGGCGAGGCTGCTCGGCAAAAGGAATACTGCTCCACTATTGGTTGGAGTGCAGACTGGTGCAACCACTGTGGAAATCAGTGTGGAGATTCCTCAAAAAGCTAGGATTGGAAGCTCCATTCAATCCAGCTATTCCCCTGCTGGATATTTTCGCAGAAATATTGAAAATGTCATGTCACAGAGATATATGTGCAGCTATGTTCATAGAAGTACAATTTGTGATAGCTAAATCTTGGAAAGAACCAAAATGCCCATCAACCACAGAATAGAGAAAAAATGGGGAATTTTGTACAATGTAATACTACTCAGCTATAAAAAAGGATGATCTTAAGGCCTTTATAGGTAAATAGAGGCAACCGGAGAATATCCTCATTAGTGGAAAAAGACAAGACTCACATTAGTAAATTTCACATTGTCTCTCTGGTGTAAAAAATAATAAAAACTGACAGGATAATGGGATCTGAAAAGTATAATAGAAATTGTAAAAGGGAAAGGGAATTAAAGTTCTTTAAAGGATATAATGGTATGTATAGTGTATAAGATAGATTACCATATTACTGAATTTTTGTGAGATCATTGAACAGAATGGTTTGCACTGTCAATGTTTGAGTGTCTAGCCACTTTTTGTGCTTTGATTTTGTGACTTGGACAACTATTTTCAAAATGACAAACTGTAATGTATCAACCAGTGATTTTGTGATAATTTTTTTGAATTCTATATTATTCTACCTCTTTTTTGTTTTTCTATTTTTTAATTTTTTTTTCTTTCCTTGAAAAAAGATAACAATATGCAATATAGCAATCATTGTTAAATTTCTTTCATTCTGTTTTAAAAATCTATATTGTTATTGTTTTGGGTTTGTTGTTTATCTCTTGCTTTTTGTTTTTCTTTTCTTACTTCTTTTTTCTTTTTTAAAAAAAGAATAGTAAATATTAATAATAGTACAGTTAGAAGCAGTGGAGAACAGCAAAATGAAAAAAGGTGAAATTTGAGAAATAATGGAAAGAAACATGAGAAAGAAAGGAAAGTGAGAAAAACGTAAAGGATCCTAATAAGAAGTCAAAGAAAAAGAATAAAATTATGTAAAAGTAACAGAAAGCAATGAGAAGAAAAATAATTTGAAAAATCTCATTAAAAAGAAAGCTGGAAACAATAAATAGGAACAATGTTCAGGGAATTCCTGCACCTGTGAGATGAGTGCTTCATTTGACTGCCTGCAGCACCGGATGTGAGCATTGCTGTAAATGAGCACTGAGTCCCCCTGCCCTTCCTCACTGGTCCGTGGTGTCCACCCTAAGCCTGTGTGCGCTGCAGCCTTTTCCAGTTTCTGTATCGCCCTGTGCTCCCTGAGTCACAGCTTGCCTTTCCTAGCCCAAAGCTCCCTGGGCTTGTGATGTGCTCCCCACCCAACCCCACAGGCCTTTCTCTGAGTGCCCCAGTCTGTGACATCATCCAAGCTGAGTTGACTTCTTGGTCACATAAGGAGAGGAAGAAAGCAAACGGGCAGCAGTGTGGGGGATCACGGAGACACTGGGGCTGCATACCAGAACTTAGACCAAACGCCCTCCAGAAGCCACAGCGGAATGACCTGGCTTCTCAGCAGATAGGGCAGGGTGTCCGAGTCATTCTGGGCCTGAGCCCAGACCGGGGGGCCTGGGCTGTGCCCACTGGTCACATCTCCCACCCAGTCACCATGAAGTGCGGCTGTTGGGTACCTCGGTCTTACACAGGGAACCCCTCCCTGTAA
>PVJX010034230.1:0-19105 GCA_004027295.1 Dolichotis patagonum
GGATGCTGAGAAGCTACCCCATTTGCATCCCAGCATCTGATGCCTCTGCCCTAAATGCAGTCACAGGTGATCAGGGCAGAGCAATAAAGATGAGATAGGGCAGGCCAGTGGGGGCAAACCTGGCACATGTGTTGTTTTTCTTTTAAGACAAAAGATGTTAGTGTATGCGTTGTTTTTTTCAAAACTAAACTGAACTATTTCTAAACTATTCAGATTTCATTGCCATTGATGGCACTTTGTGATAAATGAGTGGGTTTTGGGTTGCAGTTTGGGCAATCATCTCTAAAATATTCACCAGCACTGGGCTAGGGGCTGTCAGAGAGACCGCTGTCCTTGGGGCATCTGGTGTTTAGGCAGGACTTCCTCTCCACAACTCAAAGGAAAAGGAGGGATTCAAAGGACAGATAAATGGGAGAGGATGGATGTGTGATAAGGACCAGGTTTCCTTCAGGAAGAAACAGGTTAGAGATGTGTGTCTTTTGATAGTGACCCAAGGCCAGCCCACTGGTGTGAGGCTAAAGAGGCAGTGAGTCAACAGCCACAGAATATGTTACAGCAGAGGGTGATATTTCCTTATAGTTTTTTCTTCTATACTTTGTTTTATTGTGGCTCACTACGTCATAGATTCTGAGATTTGGAGGAGTCCTGAGAGATAATTTGGTTCAACTTCCTTCCCCATGTGGAAACCTCCTTTACAACATTCAGAACAGATGGCCATCCTTTGTGGTGTCCCCTTTGTTATAACTTGGTTTCTAAACTGATTTTATTTTTAAGATTAAAGAGTTTATTTTTCAAATCCCTTAGGAATAGCTGTCTTTGCTGTATGTGTGGGAAAGACCCATCTCAGATGAGATCCCAGGACTTTCTCCCCTCTTGTCATTCTAACTATGAGTGGGGGTAGAAAAGGAAGACAGACAACCTGTTAGACAACACTCCTGGGCAGGACTAGCAGGGAAGAACTGATTAGAGGTCTACTGATGAGAGAAGTTGTTCTGGCCTTTAGTGTCGATCTAGTAAAATAACAGTAATCAACACATTTGACTTATACAAATAACCCACACACAGAGAATAATTTTAGAAACATCCAAAAGCATTCACATAAAAATCAACATCTGGGGGTCCTGAGATTATTCAGTTTCTCTGTTGTACATTCTGCTCTTTTCACATTGTGGTGTGAACATCTTTCGTATCATGACGCCCTTACCCACACCACAGTCTCTAGTTACACTTCATCTTCCTCAGAACAGCTGGGGATTATTTAACCAGCCCTTTCCTGTGTCCTCTCACCTCTGCCTCCTCATGCTGGTCAGGAAAGCTGCCTTTGTCATAAGCACTGCTTAATCTGCCTTGACTCTCATCCAATACGTAAACACTTGTCCCAGTGCATTTGGATGGGATGATACAATTACAGTGTGTTTCCTGGGAGTAATCATGGTGGGGCTGTGGAGTCCGTCTTCCGGCTTTGTGTAGATGATGTGTTAATTACACTCTGTCAAGCCACAAACTTCTATTCCCCAAGCCTCTCTTGGTAAGTACAAGCATTTTTGTTTCATGCTGCAAATGAGGATAAGTCTAAATGGTCCCTTTGCATCAGCTTTGGCTGCCAACTTTGGCTCCACTGACTTGCGATGGTTAAGGCCCGAGGCTTGTATTGGACCCGAATGGGCTATGGCAGGAATGCCATGTCACATCCTGTGACAACTCTCCCAGGCCGAAGCGCAGACCCTGGGCTCGCACTTCCCGAAACGTAGTGCTGCTCATACGCTGCCACTTCCAGTCTCATGGGTTCTCCGCTGGCCCTGATCCAAAGGTGACCTTATGCTGTACTGCTGTGCCCATGCAAAGTGGCAGCAAACTTGGAAGTGGAAGGCAAACACTTGCAGCAGGATTCTAGGGAACCTCCATGGCCTGGTGCTTTGAGAAAGGCAGAGTGAGTCAGAGACTGTAATGCTATTGAATCATAAATTTGTCTGGATCAGACTGACTTACTGATATGGATTATTCTGCTTTATAAAGAATATGTACATCTCTCCTGACCTTTTAGAAAGTCCTTGGTCAATAATATTTGACTTGCTGGCTTGACCTCTGAGCCTCCAACTCAGCCTCATTTGGTCCTGAATACACTGCTGCTTGTAAGGCCAACTGTGGTACTTTGTCCTTAACCTTCATGTTTCTAATAACCTTCACTTGCTTTCCACATGCATTACTCTCTGGGTATTGTCACTGTCTTCCCTCATCTCACTTCCTCCCACATTCTTTGCTATAACTGCTGATCTCCCTGGGGGTCCTTGGGGTCAGGCTAGGCACCTTCACGTGGAAGAGCACACCCTTTGCTTCATATTATATCCTTATCACTGGCTTCATGTTATTTCCTTGTCACTGCTCGAGGTCTCTGGACTTCACCATGTGACTTTGGAGGCAGTGGATGTAGACATAGAGGAGCCAGAGCAAGAAAGAAGGTGGTGGCGCACTGCGGTATATACTGATTTCCCGCCCCTCACCCCGTCCTAGCACAGACCTTGCCTCCTACCTGCAGACATGTGCTCTTGATCCTGGTCGAGTTAATCAGGCACCCCTTTTCCCGAGCATAGTCATTAGCCCAGGGCTGTGAGACACATGAAGTAACTGAAGTTTGTCCCTGGGATTTACTCCTAATGTCTGGGGAGAAAAGCTCTTTCTTTCCATTGGGTTTGCTAAGCAAAGGCTGCCGTGTTGTGTTCTATGTGCACGAGGAGAGCAAATAAGCAAGAATTTAAGGAAGAACTAAACAAGCAGAAGCGAAGAGGAAGAGAGAGCATGCTATAGAGGCACTGAGCACTAGCATGGTCCTTGGAACCAGAGTGGCCTCCATCACTACTTCATTTATGTGAAAATCCTCAGCACCTTTCTCAGCAGTGGAAGCCAATTCTTCTTCTTTCTTAAGCCAGTTTGATGGCTTCTGATGTATGCTACCAAAAGACCTGGATAATGTGCACTCTGATGTCAGCAGGTGTCAGTTTGATTTGTGGGTACAGAAGAGACATCCCTCTAGGAAGTACAGAAAATAAATAATACAAGGACACTTTGAAGGAGACTCATGTCCTACAGGCAAAGCAGAGGCAGTCTCCTGACATAACATGTTGGATTATGAAAGCAAAATATGACCTTGTTTTATACTCAGAGGCCGGTGAGACCAACAGCATGTGGACTCCACTCCCACAAGTCTCTGACCTGCACTGGCCCCTGGCTGGACCTCTGCAGCAGCCACGTTCAGACACACATCCGGAACTGAGCCATGGAGGTCACTGAGCCACACACACCTTGTCCTCACCCCCATACTCTTCAGAGAGAAGTTCCCGAGAGAAGACTGTAAGGTGTTCATGCTCAGATATCTGCAGAGGAGGAGAGATAATCAGGTAAAACATCAAGTTTGGTGGTTGGGGAGGAAGGGAAAAGCAGGAATGCAACAGGGACAGATCAAAGTTGAAAATATTACCACAGACAGTGCCTGTGGGATACCAACATCCTGTATTCTGTTGGATTGGGAGGTGCTTGGGTACATTCAGAACTCAGGGAAGAGCTCAGCCAGGACCAAAGAACCGGGTATCACAGACCTATGGATGGGATTGAAACCGCAGGTATTGGATAACCTTGCCACATAACAAGATGGGTGCATTTAGACTCCTAGGCCTACTAGAGAAAATTTCCATAAGCTGAATGGCATAAAACAACACAGTTTTTTTTTTGTCTTACAATTTAAGAAGCTAAAAGTCCAAAACCCGTTCTCTCTCAAAGTTATAAGTAAGTCTTCTTTGCTCTTTTCAGCCTCTGCTGATGGTTGGGCACTCCCTGACTTCCAACTACAATGTTCCAATCTCTGCCTCCATGGTCCCTCTGTATCTGTCTGTCCCTATGAATTCTTTCCTATTCCGATAGGAACAATAGTCATCTAGGATTCTGGTCCACTCTGATATGCTGTGACCTTATCTTAACTAATTATATCTGCCAAAATCCTACTTTTGAAAGAAAAAGTTGTGAGTAGACATGAATTAGAGAGAGACTATTCTACCCAATAAAATGGTGAAGAGTGGTGATAGTAAACCTTTGAGAGACAAGTGCCCAAACTGCAAACCCAAACCCACTTATTTATTGCAAAGTGTCAACATTGCAATTCAACCTGAATACTGAGGTTTTAGTTTAGAATAAAACAACTGCTATCCCATGCTGTTACGGGGTAACTTGGCTCTTGTGCTGACGGAGAGGGCTCTGTGTGCCTACGGTGGCGTGTGTGCCATAGGTTCAGCACCACTGGTGACGAGGAGCGGAAGCAAGCAACATTCTGGTGGGCAGAAGAACCGTGTTAGTTAGGAAGTAAAAAGAGAGACAGAGGAAGGAGAAATAAGGCCGAAGAGGTGAGGATGCAGGGCTAAGACTGAAGGTATCAGGGAATGAGGGAGTAGTAAGAAACATACTTGCCCGGGGTGCACTTGTGCCCCCGATAGAGGTGCTACTTTTTCTGACCACATTAATCGCACCACATTTGGAATATTCTTGCTCAGGATGTAGCCTTCAGTTACGATCAGCTCAATCTCTAACCACCTGACATCATGAAATAACCAAATCATTGGCAATTAAAGTATCCCTCCAGTGCTGTGAAAGCCCCTATGAATTTGGGGGGCACTGTGGGGTACGCTATTAAAATGAACTCAATTCTGAGAGTTCACCTGTCTGTACTCACTGTGGCAAGTATCTTGCTCTGCATCAGAACACTTATCTTCAAAGCATTCAGCACCAGGTGAAAGCCTTGATTTTTTTTCCCCCTTGAAAAGAAATCATCAGAATATCTGACTCTATCCAGCCCTTTGGACATCTGATTTCATTATTCATGGTTAGTGCTCCCCTTCTGGCTTCTGATCTGCAGTTTACAGAATGTGTGCATAAGGAGGCTCTCTTTTCCATAAACTGATCTCTTTACCCTCTCAGCCCAGAATAACTTTCCATTTATTCATCTGATAAAGCGCTGATGTCGTGAGCCAGCATATTTTAAATTTATCAAGATACAAACACAGCATTAGACTTATCCAGCCCAGATCACCAACCAGATTCCTGTGGGTGCTCCTCAAGTGTTTGCTGGTGATGAACAGCAAGTGGAACCTGTGGAATTTCCCCCAACCTTCCAATCCAGAGAAGGAATTCTAAGAACAATCTGCAGTCCGCCACTAGCACTGCACTCTATTATTACTGACAAAGCCTTGACTAATGAAGAAGCCACTAAAATGCACACCAAATAAACCTTTCAATTAAAATTCTTCAACAGTGTTGGGCATGGTAGCACATGCCTGTAATCCCAGCACATGGGAAGCTGAGGCAGGAGGGTCACCATGAGCTCAAGTCCAGCCTGAACTACATAGCAAACGCCTATCTCATACACACACATGCACATAATAGATACATAAATACATGATAAAATAAGTAAAACTCTTCAATGGCTCTCTACTTTTTTTCTGATAAGGACCCCTGTCATTAACTTCGGAAGGCCCTGCCTGCCTCCCTAGCCTGGCCTTGCCCATCTCCCCTTTTCTTTCTGCTCTCAACCTGCCACCTGGCTTTACTTCCAGTGAAATGATTGTTCCCTTCACCTTTTCCTGAGTCCAGTGTTCATTTTTTCCTTTACCTGTGTATCTCCCACTTGTCCTTCTCTGTTCACCTCAGGGATTACTTTCTCAAGGATTTACTCCGTGTTCTAACTACTGCTTGCCCTTAATCAGTAGGGTAGAGCAGAGGGCTGTGTTTGGTGTTTGCTTGCACAGAACATTTATCAGGTCACAATCAGTTAGGTATGTGATCATGGCCGGTACCAGACAGCTCTAGGGCAGAGGGATGAAAATCCGCTGAATTTGAGACACTAGCTTTCAAGGGCCTGGTCTGTGAATGACCCTACCTTGAGAACTCATGTGTATGTATATACGTGGGAACATATTTTGGCCCTGTGTACGCCTTATAACATAATCACCTATGAAGACATTCATTGTTTAATGTTTCTAGGTTGTAAGTGCTTTCAGAATAGGAAGATATATCTGTTTTATCTGTGAGTTCTCCTGCAATGTCTAATCATACAGGTACAGATAGAAAATGTTCAATAAAATTTATTGAATTAGTTTAATAGATACTATGCCTATTTAAAGGCATTTTCTTATGTATTTCTGAGAAATATAGGAATCTTTATCTCTTCTCATTAATAACATTTTTTATAAAACTTAATTTCCAGTGTTCTGTTAATGTAATTGCAATGCAGACATTTGTCCATATATATGTAAGACTATGATATTTTTGACCCTATAATGGCTTAACTCTATTCAACTCAATTCAGTAAGTGTTAATTAATTACCTATAACATTCAGGGTCCCTAGTATGGCAGCAGAAAATTTCATTTCAGTACGATAATTTGGGATTAAAACATTTCTAAACACATTTGAACTCTTAAACCTGACTTTGGCAGTAATAAAGCAATTCCCCTGTCTGTATCCTACAGTCATTTATTCATTCATTAATTCCATTCATTCAGAAAAAACTTGTTAGGTACTTATTAAGTGTGCTTATGACAGCTCTAGATTGAATACTTTTGAAGAAGCAACACAAGAGATTGCGTTTGTCCTTACCATTTGGGAAGAAAAGTTCAGAAGACAAAGAACCTGATAGAAAGCAAGAGGCCTGCAGTTAGTCTCCTACCCCTGCTCTGTCCCTAAGTACAGAGTGAATTTAGCACGTCACCCCACAGCAAGTCTGGACCTCAATTTAATGTCTGTATAGTGAAGGCATTAGAATGGATGATAGATATCAAAATAAAAATTGAGTCTAGAAAGTATTGGACTCCAAACGTTTCTTAGCAGTTATTAGTGATACTTGGATGGAAGGCATAGTGCAGTTTTGTACCTGTAGATCCCTCTTTCTGTCATGCAGCAGATGGAGCAAAGGGATGTCATACAGGGTCAGGTCAGCAGATGGTCCTCTCCCACTCCCAGGGGCCCAAACGCTGCTGCTGCAAGGCTCTGGTCACTTCCATCCCCCTGTAGGCTAAAATACCATGCCCAGGCCTTGTCAGTGCATGAAATTGTATAGTTTATTAGCATTTTCAATTGAACTGATGTTTTGGAATTTGACCACATGGGAATGTTTAGACGTATTTCTTAAGTAGTGATTATGAAATTATGGAAATAAGACTTTATAATGTTATGTCTTTGATTTATTCTCAAATATTTACATGATCTATTGAAGAAATATTTAACTTTTTTTAAAAACTGATGGTGTGTGTATGTGAAGAACCAAAATAACACGAGACCTGGTGATCCTTTCTTCAGAGAAATCTGAGATCAGATTTTTAAGTATTCATTCAGATCCAACTGGAAACCAAACCAGCAAGGACTGAAATTGTAAGTTGTTTATCTAGAAAATGTCTGCAAGTAGGTGGTTCCAGGTGTTGGAGCCTGCAACAAAACAGGCCTCCCCAGTAGTTCTTTCCTTATATCAGAACAATGAACACCCCCACGTGCCTCACCAGCTGACTTCTGCTTTGTCTCAGCAGTTAAGAAGGTTGGCAAAGCAAATGTTTTCTGTTGGTTTTAGTCTCTGCTAAGGAAGGAACATGGACAGGAAGAAGATTGGGCATATTTATGACTGGCCTGCCAATGTGTATATTGGAGTCCCTCCCTTTAGTTACCCACCATCTCCAGCTACTGGGTAAAATGGTTTCACCTATTTTTTTAGGGCGAGTAACTCAGAATCCAGAAATTGTAGCCAGCACCACATCTTGCATTCCTAGTGAATTTTAGTCTTCTGCATGTAGAAAATGTACTTGCTTTGGACATAGCATAAAAGAATGGAATTGCCATTCATAGAAATGTGAATTTGGAAAAAGGAATGAAAATAAACACATTTTAGCCACTGTTTTGCTTGGTTTAGTTTGGTTTTTAGTATTTATCTTGTCCTGTGGATCTTAAATAATAAGGAGAGAGGATTTCATTTCTTTCTTAGGTCACTTATCTAGCAGCTTATGATGCTGCTGTTTTTGGGTAAATGTTCTTTATTATGATCCTCTGTGTATGTCTGAGACATTAAAGATATTCTATATAGAATCAGTCTTTCTAGAAAGTTTTTGGAATTTAAGCATTGTCTTAAAAGTCAAACAGAGTTCAACAGCCTTAAAATGTGATTAAATAGCCTAAGGGTTTATCTATTAATGTAGTTGCTCAAAATCTTAGTGGGCTTTGCTTCAAGTTTGCTACAACCACTGTGTCAGCCTGGGAAGGCCCCTGGAGAAAAAAATTAGCACTATGAGAAGTTTTTTTTTTTAAGGGAATATATTACTATATTAATATACTAATATAATGTATAGCATATTGTATTACTATATTTAAAAACCTATGATAATCAACTTAATAAAAGAAAAGGTTTATTTTGGCTCATGATTCCAGTCGTTAGTCACTTCGTCCTCTTGCTTTGAGCACAGTCAGTATAAGCCTGTTTACCTCATGGCAGCTGGGAAACAGGAAGGGGGTTGGTCCCATTATCCCATTCAAGAGCATTCTCTCAGTGACCCACTTCTTTTCTTTTAAACTCCACTTAGTCTCTACCACCTTATTATAGTAGTGCCACAGGCAAATTCCAAGCCTTTACCACATGGGCCCTTGGGGGACATACAAAATCCAAGATATAACAGAGGGTAATAGTTAGAGGAATGGGAAAGAATTCAGATATGTTGTAGATGTCACATCTGTGAGAAGAAATGGAAAAAGAAGTGGAATTTGGCAGGAAAACCACTGACTGATACAGACCTGACAGAAGCTTTGCTAACTCAACAGGGAGCTTCAGAGCAAGGCAGAACATCAGAAGAGCCTCACACTGGCAGAGAGAGCGGCCTTTGGGTTCCTGCTGTGGTCCTTGTTGACGTGTGTCCTCTCAGAAAGAGCATGGCTTCAGCTCTAAAGCTGAGTGAACCATGCTCTTTGCAACTTCTTTCTTAAGGGAGGTCTGCATGGAGCACTTCTGTAACTGCCCTGGCCAAGGATTTGGGCGGGCTGCATTGTTTCTCTCCCTCTTCATAGGTTAATAGCAGCTCTCCTGAGACAAATTCAGAACAAGAGTGGGTGAGAAGGCCTAGGTGCTTTCTCACTTTGCCTGACAAAGAATGCTGAATAGGAGGAGCTTGGCTTTTGGACTAGTCAGCCTTATCTCTTGCTGTGTGTACTTATCTTAGTCACTTTTTCTCATTGCTGGACACAACACCTGACACCTGGAACTTTAAGCAGAAAGGGTTTATTTTGGCTTCTGTTTTTAGCCCATAGTTGGTGGCTGAAAGCTGCAAGAGCGAACAGGGCAAGAGAGAAGATACGCCTACTTCCCTGCCTTTACATTGTATGTTGGCTCTGCCCCCGGGCTTGTGCAGCACTCACACTGCCAATCCCAGTGCTAGACAACAAACCAATCACAAGTGCTAGATTCAGCTGCCTCCATGACTGCATGAGGCTTGGGGAGGCCACCTAGACACAAACCATAACAGATGGCATGGCAGAAGGCATAGTAAAGGAAAAACAGACCATGGCAGAGGAAGCAGAAAAGAGTGAGCTTTCATTTCTCTTTTATCCCATTTGAGCTACAAACCTATTGCACGGTGCTACTCACACCCAGGGTGATTCTTCACGTTATTCACATTCAGAATTATGCTAAACCAACCAGTGACCTAATTTAATTATCACACACCCTTAATCCATATTCATACACCCTCGATTCAGATACCTCCAAAAAGCCCCGTTTCTAAGTGCAGGAGGCTTTAGAGGACCATCTAGATTCAAACCCTAACAACCCTCGTGATCCAGTAACCTTCCCAAACCACAGCCTGTAAGTTCAGAGGCTTTAAGAGGACACCCATATACAAGCTATAATAACATGTTACTTCACTTCTGAATCCAACAGTTCTATACATTTTAGAACTCTCAGGCCTTGGAAAACATTTCAGAAAAACTCCCTGTCTTCCCTCCATCTGAAGGATCTTTTCTTATAGAATCCTGCCAAAAGTTGGAACACATAGCCCACATAACTCAACATTCTAAATGTTTCCTGTCACTTCATTTAACACTACAGCCTCAGTAGATATGTGATTTGAATCTCAAGGCATGACAAGCAACAGTCTGAAACAAATGCCTTGCACCATCTAGCAAATGTTATCTACACCCAAGCCTGTAATAATGGCATCCTCATTGCCCTCTGCCCTGCCACCCTGGCTCAGCCATTGACTATTTTCTTTACTATCTATTGACTAAAGCTAAATTTAAAAGATGTATTTAGCTATAAGTTACAGGGACTTACATTATAAAAATGTGTTAATTTAATTTACTCAACAAGAAGTCTAAAGATAGGTGATTTCAGGATAAGTTTAGAATTTCCACGACATCGGGTTGTCATCTTGTCAGCTTTTGGCCTTCTCTTCATGGTTACATTGTGGCTGCTGTAGCTCCAGACACCATCTTGTCCAATGATGAGTAAAGAAAGAAAGAAGCATCACATAAGAGCAACTTCTTTGTACACCTCGTTCCTTTGATATGGGAGGGTGAATCCTCCGTGGAGGCTTATGAACGTGGTTTTGTTATTCTACATTCATTGAAAGGAACATGGGCCTCTAGTATTTTCATCTCCATAGAGGGAGGACAGAAGAGAAGGGGAATTTGGAGCACAGCCAGACAGCAGTGTTTACCATGGGATCATGCCCATTGATCTCTGTCCTTCAACCTGTAACTTGGAAATAGAGAAGCCATCTGTTTCGTCTTCCTAGGGAGGAGGATATTATGAATAAATTATGCTGCCAGAGGCCCAGAGAGTCTTTAAAACAAAGTACTGTCAATCCACAGCCTCGTTTCATTAACTCTGTATTAGTTTCTATTGCTCGTTTGATGGTGTTTGACTGTTCCCTAGGACATGAAGTCCCGGCAGGGTGGGAAAAAGGGAGAGAATTACCTAAAATCTACCTCACCATCCCTTCCTTTCCCCACTACTGAATAATCACAAGAGCGTCCCTCCCAGGTACTCTGGTTATTTCTGGGGGAACCAGTGAGATGAGTGACATGTCCAGGGTGCGGCATAGATGTGTTCTGGAAAACTGCTAGAATCCTAGACGGGGAAGGAGACAGACATGACTGACTGTGCAGCACCAGTGAGGAGGGTGGGGAAGTATTTCTCAGCATTGTGCTACCCTGTGCTCCTGAATCCACACCTCTGCAAAGCCAGTGATCCTTCTTTCTGCCTGCAGCATTATTCTTTTCTCACTATAATTTCTTCTCCCTAGATTTGTTAATATTGGGATTCTTAAAAGGTTTTTTTTCTTTTAAGTTTTCTCCTATTTCTGGAAGATTGTACTCTGGAAGGAGCCTACCCAATGGCTGACTGCGGCCTGCACAGAAAGCTCCTCTGAGTACCTTGAGGAATGCCAGCTGACTCAGTTTCCCTGTGCCAACCAACAGCTGCGGATGTGGATGTAAACAAGAGGACGCGCCTCTGCATGGCCCAGGACTTCTCTCTCTTGTTTTTGTTTTGCCAACCTGACACTGGTATATCACTTTGAAACAATATCTTGCTTACACCCCTGCTGGTGCCTCCCCCAGGTGCCTAGAGAGCCACTGTCATCAGATTTCCAAAGTCCATTCTTTCAAGACAGGAACAGGAGACCTTGCCTGGACCTTGGTAGATACACTAAACTTGAACTGGTTTGCCCAGGGACTTTCTGGATCTGGCTGGTACCTTTTCTGGAGCTTGCTTAGTTCTTCTGCTTCTCCTCTGCCTCCCAGTCTGGCAGTGCTGGTCTGGCCCCTTGAGATGGGAATGATATGATGTGTGCCCTTCCCACTGGGGCCACAGCAGTGAAGCTGGCTCTATGCACTGTAGGGATTTCTGTTTTGTGAGTACGGACCTGATGTTCAGTGGGCCCATGTTATTAAAACTCAGTTCTGCCTGCTCCATTAGTTTGAAAGCTGTTCATGTCGTAACTCAGATGTCGGTTGGGATGCTTTTGGCTTTTGAAATTCAAATGCATGTGCTTCCAGAGCATAGTATATCCAACTACTGGCTAGTGATGGTGAATCCTTTAGAGCTTTCAGGGGTACAAACAGCCTGCTGTGGTGTGTGTGTCATAGGTTCACCACCACTGTTATAGGCTCTAGCATTCCTCTGCCCAGATCGCCTATCTAAATAGTTTTCTTACAGTGTGATCTCATGCAGATGGTTTAATCTCTCTGCTTCTTTGTCTGTAAAATGAATGCAATAATACCTTGCAAATCTTGAGCGATGATTCAATGAACAAATAAAGCATCAAAAACAGTGGTGAGCTTGTGATGTTACCATTATCTCTTCCCCATGAGGAGGAGACGACCTGCAAGATGATTTTACTTGCTAGTACTTTATTCTTCTAGTACCTGCTGGTTCTAAATTTCCAGGACTCCTTGTTCTCTCTTGCATTCTGATTCTTTTTTGAATTACCATCTCACTTTTGATACACTCTCAGTTCTCTACTCCCCTAAATACCTCTTACCTATAAAGTCGAGTATCCTTCCTGAAGTTTTAGGACACCGAGGAGAATTTATAGTGCAGCATGACTCAGTAAAAATTTAAATTAGGATGTGCAGTTCTAAAAAGGCTTTGGGTTCCACAGTCTCCAGCCTCCTTGCTTCTCTCCCATCTCATTTTGATGATTGCTTCTCATCTTTTATTTGCCTTTTCTCTGTATCTTTAGGACAAAGTTCTTGAGACTTTACCTTCTACACCAAAACTTCTAAATGCAGTATTTTCTTAAATACAGCTCTAATCCTAAGAGAAATTCAACTTGTAGGTGTATGTAGATGATGAAAATCAATTGATCAGTCAAAGACTTTAATGGTTACTAATAACAAAACGGCAAGTCACACCTGTCATTAGCCTGCATTTTAAAGTTTACAAAGCACTTTCAAATTCCTTATTGTCTCAGAGCTGGGGCTATGGCTCCAAAGTAGAGAACTTGTTCAACATGGGCTAACATCCCTCCCACTAAAAATAATAAAAAATAAAAACTATTGTCTCATTGAATGAATGTCTTTTTCCATTTACAACTTGAGGATTGGCAAATAAGGGCCTCACACGACAGGACTAATACATACCAGGACACGGTGCGCTCATAAGCACACACACACCTCCCTGCGTTATATGGCTCTGTTATGCTCATGTAAATCTTCTGAGAGATGAGACCTGTTGGCAGTCTACAGACAAAGTCGTTGACGCAGTGTCTATCGATCCCATGTCTGGGCTAGAAACCCCTCACACAAAGAGCCACCCGGACATGGCATTACAGTTTTACTCTCTTTAGTGGATACACATATTGGGTTTCTGAAAATTCAGAGAATGGATGGGTTCATCTTCTTCTGGGATTATTGGGTCATTTCTCAGCATGTCTGAAGCCTGAGCAGGAGCGAGGCCCTGATGAATCACACTCAGCATTCACGATGCAAGCAGGAGAAACGTGAAAGTTGAACAGAGATTCCAAGCACACAGCCTTTTCATCTTTGAAGACTAATTGACAGCATGCATTTTATACATCATTATAGGGTTGTGTCGGCTTCCTTGAATCCTTATTTCTTATAAAAAGGGGTGGGGTGGGGTGACGCTTATAAGTTAATACATTCAGTGGAAGAGCTTGCCCTGACATGTCATTCATTGGGAGAGGCCATAAGTATTTCCTGCACATGGCCTGTGATGCTTCATTCTGGAAAGCAACAACAACTGCATCATTGAGAACATGGAGACTAATGTATCAGCTGCCGTGGTGAGGAAGACAAGGTCATTGTGTCAAATCATGAAATGGATTGTGCTGTCTGCTTGCTTGTGTGTCCCACAGTTCAAATTTGAGTTGAACCTGTGGTTGTAACTTTGGGTCTCACTTTGCCATCATCCTATCCTCTGACACGCTGTACTGTCATTATCTTGTAGAAAAGGAAAACTGTCTTTTCCTCTCTCTACCTTAAGTTCAAGGCTGGGGGATCTATCACAGAAGATAAGTTAACATAAAAGAGGCATACATATTAAATACAAATTTTATATGAGACAGGAAACTTTATAAAGAAATGAAAACGAATAAATGGTTAAACCTAAGTATATTATTATAGTACATTGAATTAAAAGTAGAGAGTCATGGTGAAAGAAGGCAAAGTATGACCTTGTAATAAACTAGGGGAAATTTAGCAAGACTTATTCATCTAGATTCTTCTTCATGTCACCTTTTTAGAGATAAGGATTTTTTTTCCTTCAAGATAGGGAGGGCGCTGTGTTCTTATGACCTGCTTCAGTGGAAATAATTCTAAGGGTTGATGACCCGCTTCAGGGAAGAAGGGTAGGGGCAAGTGACAGTGGCTTTTCTGCTTCTGCAGTTGTCTTAAACTCCTTCACCTTAAACTACTTTGGGGTAGCACCTCCTGACAGTCACTTCTCAGGCTCCGTCATTAGATCACAAACTCCATGCATTTGGGGACTGTGTCCTGGTCATCTCCATTTCCCAGCAGCTAACACAATGCCTGGTGTACAGTAATTCATCAGTACATTTGCTGATGGAATGAATGAATGTCCCAGTCACTACAGGGCAAAGGAACTATTTTTTTTCTGAGTCAAATGGTTTCCTTATGACAGTGTTCATCTCCTCTAATTTCTTTTGAATCACTTTATGTCTCTTGCATTACATTCAGGTAATGAATACTGAGAACATTTATAGTTTATTTAGCTATTCTCCCTCTAAGAGACATGACCATGAGCAATCGTATTCACAAAACTGAATACAACACAAAAAGGACGTATATTGGTTGGAGCACAGGAGAAAGGGTACCTAAGCTTGTCCTGAGGCCAGGCTTGATGGGGAAGGCTGCACGTCCTCTGCCTCGGCACCTCCTAAGTCAGTGTGAGATGTGGTGGCTGTCTTGTGACTAGAGGAAACATGTGGCTCCTAATAGGGTGGGCTCAGGGTTGCTAAACACCCCATAACACTAGAATAGGTGCCCCACGATGAACAATCTGCTCTCCAAATGCCATTACTGCTTGACACAGAAGTCAACTTCATCTTACTAAGTTGGTTTAATTTGCAGGATATGCTGTTTCTTTCCTCCTTCTACCTCTTTCACTCTTTTTCCTTCTTTTCATTTTTTCTTTATTTGATCCTTTCCTTTCTTTCCTCCTCACCATACTTACCAAATGTCCACTACAGGAAATGTATAGTGATGTTTATGAAGATGACTCAGACATAAACTTGGACTCAGGGATCACGATCTTGAAGGAGAGATATGCTCTGTGCTTAAAAATCAGAGCTGGGCAGAAACTAATAAGGAAAAGAGGAGAAAAGGTACAGTGTTATGAAGCATCAGAGGAGTGAGAGGTGTCCCTGATGCTTTCAATGAAGTGCATCTTATCAATCAGCACTTGAACAAGTTTTATGGAGCTCTACAGTGTACTCTCTTATATAGTTTCTGGTTTCTATTAATCCTCACAGCAGCTCTAGGAAGGTATTTTGCCCTCAGATTTGTTTCTTACTGCTTTGCTCTACTCTGTATTGCCAGAGCCCTTACCCTGCAGACCATGCCCTATTCCTTCACTAGCAGCTCCCAGTGGGGTTGGGCCAGTGGAAAGCACTGGTAAGAAGGGAGTTTCTTTGGCAAGCAGCAAGTGGCTGCTTCTCTGGGGCTTCATCTCCTAACAGACAGACCCGTTCCCCACTGCCTTGAGCTCTACCCCTTTCGTTTTCTGCTCCTATTGATAAGTAGGATGGATTCCAGCTCATAAAATCTCTGCTTTACCTCATCATTCCCTTTTGATTCTTAGAGCTCCATCATCCAAATAAATAACATTTCACATTAAAATTTTTGGGTTGCAAACAGTTAAAGAACATTTGATTTTTCTACTTAGATTCTAAGTAGAAAGAAAGCATCATTGTTCTTTCTTTTCCCTTGAAGTCTTTTTGTTTTAGTTTGTTTGCTTGCTTGCTTTTGAGACAGGGTCTCTATGTTGTCCAAACTGGCCTTGAGCTATACGTATGGCATAAACTGGCCTACAACTTGCCATTCTCCTGCCTCAGCCTCCTGAGTCCTGGGATTATAGAAATGTGCCATGAGGCCTGGATGGAAAGCGATATTCTTAGTAATTTAGAGATGAGAGTTAAATGACTTGCCCAAGGTCAACTAGTGACAAGACGTAGAGTCCAGGACTACTCTCTCTTTACTTCAAATCCACTTTATCCACTGCCTTGTGCTGCCTCCTGTAGAGATAAAAAGAAAAGAATAAAAGTTATATGCCACATAATAATGTTTTGGTCAATGCTGGGCCACACACACAGTGGTGATCCTATAGATTATAATGGAGCTGAAAAAATTGCTAACAACTAGTGTACTACATGTGTGTGTGTGTGTGTGTGTGTGTGTTTTAATTACTAAGGATTGAACGTAGGACTTTTACACTGATCTACTTTCCCAGCACTGTTTTTTGTTTTTTTTGTTTTTTTAATTTTGAGACAAATTGCCACTAAGTTGCTAAATTGCCCAGGCTAAACCCAAATTTATGATCCTTCTGCTTTGGTCTCTAAGAGGATTGAGAATACAGCTGTTTGCTATCACTCCTGGCTTATACTATACAGTTTGTCACTTTAGAGTGTTCTCCTTCGACTTGCTTAACAAATATTTTTCCCTTTAGTAATATAACATAATACACTAATAGCAGCCTACACATCTCAGGTTTTCTGGTCTCTTGGTTGCACCACTTTCTCTGGAGTTTATTTATTTATTTATTTATTTATTTATTATGTTCTGTGTTAACGTCTTTGAGACAGGGCCTTTCAGTGTAGTTCACCTGGCGTTGAGTTCATTATGTAGCCAGGCTGACCTTTCTCAGCCTTATGAGTGCTGGGATTACAGACGTGCATGATCTTGTCTAACTTCTCAAGCTTAATTTGGTCTCATGTCACTTTGTTTATCGTGGCTCTAAGAGTAATACGTTTACCAAATATGTATAGGCCAGGTAGTCTAAGTATGCAGCAGGCTATTTACACCTTTTTAAAAAGCTTGAGTAGTGCATTCTAAGATGTTTTCACAGCACAATCATCCAATGATGGATCTCTCAAAACATAACTCTATTATTTAGTGATGCATGTATAAAGCCTTTTCGAAGATCATGTATGAAAGTTGTATAGTACCTGTTCAGGTTTTGTTGCTGTTTCTTGTGTGCCTTTAAATTTGGAAGAGCTTTAAACTTTCATGATAAAACCTTAGTTTTGATTTTCTTGGAAAAGATTAGTACATAAGTTACATTAGGAAAATGTCACCCAAGCGCATGTGGTTCTTATTCTGACATTTGACAAAGTTGCTTATGACAGCTTGGTGGAAAAACACATTGGTGTAGTCATATGAATTAGTGACTGATTCAAGATCAAAACAAGTTCTCATAGTACTTTATGCTACCATATTTCATAATATCACTATGATTATCACAATGATCTCACCTACAAATGCTGCAAATACAAATATTGAAAATGTTTTTTGTCTATAAATGTTTTTAGAAATACATGAATCAGAAATACGTTTGTTCAGATTGCCATATCTTGGTTGCAAGAATGTTTTAATTTCTAAATACTACTAATTGCCAAATGTTACCAATTATTAAGTCAGTTGATTCAATAAAAACAATAATGAAGCCCTGTTCTCTGAAAAGGCTTCATGAGGGTGGTTTGTATCTGATTTAGAGCTTTAAGGATGTGCACCAGGAAGTAGCTGGAGAGAGAGAAAAAGAGAGAGAGGATAGCAGGACCTGTGAGAAAGTTGCAGGGTCCACTTGTTCAGAATTCTCATTCCTATAAGCATGGAATATATAGATATATAGTTGGGGCTGCCTTCTCAGATGACATTAAACTTGACTATTATTATTTCTTCTAGAGAACAAGCAGCTAAATAAAAATGAGAGTATAAAAGCACCACCTCACACTCTGAGAATGGTCATTTATTTCACATCTGTTGCCAGCCAAATATATTCTAACTTGAAAGCTGAGGGGAGAAATAGGAGAAAGGGAATTCATTCCACAGTGTTCTTTCCTTGCACATGAAACCAAATAGCTTCATTTCCTCTTTAAAGTGCACATGATCAAATATCAAATTATCAGCATGTTTGGAGGGGTTGACTCTGGGTGTGTTTTTGTATAAATGGCAGTGATTCTCAATTGTGGATCCCAAGAGACATGTGGAAAATTATAGGGTCATTTTTGTTAGATAGAGTGGCTGTGGGTCATTGAGTGATGTTAGTTGTTAGGAAAGTGTTATTGCTTGTGTCTACATGTCCCCCATAGCTTCATGCAGTCATAAGTGGGGCTTTTTCAGAGGAGGCTGGATCTTATTACTGCCATGAAGGTCTTGCTCCTTCTGTAATTAAGCCTGGGGTTGGTGTCTCCTTTAAAAAACAAAGGCTTCCTAGTATCAAATTTTTAGAGATGAGGTGATTTATTAGGCAAAAGCTCACACAGGTGTTTTTGAGCAAAGCATCCAAAAATAATTCTGCTTGGAACAGATGGGGGTACCACCTGGATGAGAGAATGAACCTGGAATCAGATTAGGTTTGGTTACCTGCAGGCCAATAGTCCTTAGCAGAGGAAAGTGAGAGTTATCACCAGGTTTCTTTGGGCTGTAGGACTTGTTAACAAGCTGACCTATTTCCTTTCCACTGATTACTAGCATCTTTCCTTTGGTGCATGCATTTTAAGAGGATAGCAGCCTCTCATGTCTTGGTAGTAGGGGCAGGAATGTAAATGAAAGAGCTCCAAAGGAAGGTAAATCCTGAGATGAATAAGTTTGCAAAGCTTGTTCACTGCTTCATACTTGAGGGAAGTTCTTGCCATTGCTATCTTTTGATGATTGAGGTGATATTATGTAAAAGAAGTTATGGCTAAATGTTCATCAGGGCTATTTTTTTCTTTCTGGAAACACGGTGCAATAACAAGCAGAAACAATGAAATGACACCCAGGATTTGGAGTCAGATTTATTTTACATCAACCGGTACTGATTGGAATCATTCCCAAAATATTAGGCCCTGATCTCT
>PVJX010034231.1:0-19125 GCA_004027295.1 Dolichotis patagonum
ACTCGTGGTCTCAGGCCCTGGCTGGGTAGCCCGTGTCCAGACTCCTGGCTTCCCTAACACTCCCCTCCCGAGAGCCTTCCTACACCTCCGTGCCACGGGGGACGTGCCGGAGCTTGAGCAGTGTTCATGTTCTGAAGCAAAACCTCTGGTCCATGTGGAATTACCTGTCATAGCAGCAGAGCCAGCAGGTTCCAGCAGGCCCCAGCTCGAGACCATTCATAGCCCTTAGTCGGGACCGTGGCATCACTGCAAGAGCAAGAACGGTGCTGCCAGGACAGAAGGCCCACTTCCTGCCTGTCACCTTGGGCCTGGTCCACCTTGCCCCGGTTATGTCCCTGAGACGTGTCTGGGGGGCCAGCAGTGGGACACAGAAGGTAAGGATGTGGCTAAATGCTTCTGCTCTGCCCTTGCTGGGGCCATGTCTGGGTGAGACGGGCTAGAAGCGGGGGATTTCCTCACATATATTGTGGCATACTGTGATAGTTCGTAGCTGGAGAGGCTTGAAGATCTTTCAGTTCACCTGGTAAATATGCATATTGGGAGTCAAGGTCAGTAAGGAAAAAAGGTCCTTCTCAGAGGTAAAGGGCAGACAATCTGGATTCTCAGAGACCAGTGCAGCTTTGGGCATGGGGACTTCTTGATAGCACCTAGCTCTCAGGAATTCTCAGATTCCCAGCATGGGGGAAGGAGGGCAGGGTCAGAAATGCCATCCTGTGGACAATCTGGGTGCCGTCTCATTGCAGCTCTCTGGTCCAGTGTCTTGCTGTCCTGTGCAGTATCTTGACAGCCTCTCTTTGAAATAGGGTCAATGTTATTCCCATTTGATAGATGATGAAATTGAGAAGTGTCTGGCTCTACAATCACACATCAAGTTGGAGACAGAGCTAGAGTTAGCACCTAGGTCTCTTCTGCTCTTGCCTTTAACATTCCTGGGAGTTAAATTGTCTGACCAAGTGGAGACCTACTTCTGGGCTAGTTGACCTTGAACTAACCCCTGTGGGCCTCAGTTTTCTCATCTGTGAACGGGAAAGAGGAAGAAGAGTTTGGGAGTTAAGATTAAGTATTTTGCCACTCTTATTAACATGTGCTCCTCTTCTGCCTCTCACTGTGCTGAGAGGGGCCCTTACCTCAATGGATTCTCCCTGATGAACGGTTGAGTGCAGGGATAAAGAAGGAGCTGAGGACTTGCACATGGACAGCACATGTCCCCTAGGGTCCTCAGTCCCAGCCTATCTCCAGATCTGCAGCCAGGAGCCTTTTGGAAGAGGGTGGGTAGCCCCCAGGGCAGGGCTGGGGGTGGGAAGGGGAGCAGAGCATGCATACCAAGTGAGTTTGGAAATCAAATGAGATCCCAGTTCCCCACCCACTCCCTCAAGTCTCTCTATGCTTCTCTTTTAAAATTCTTGTTTTCTAAAGAGAAAGGAAAATGCTAAATCGCACCCCCTTTTTTCAAAGGATTGGAAGCCTAGTGAGTCACTCTGGAGGTAAATGCCACCTCCAGGGTCCCACGTGTGCCTCTGGAGGCCTGCACAGCTGTGTGGCCACCAGCCCCCATGGGGGGTGTGTGTGGAGAGATGGACAGGGGCCCTCGTTCCTCCTGCTTTCCTTGGCTCTGGATTAGCTGGGTCCCAGCAGGCCTGCCAGAAGCAGCCTGCTTCCTCTGGGCTGTATTGTGGGACTTCAGCGTGGATGGGGCCAGGCTGACACCCTGTGACAGTGTGGTAGGCCGCGTGGCCAATGCTCAGTTTGAGGCTGGGGAGAGGGTGCAGGCTGTGGCCTGACTGGGCTCCATGGCTGTATGCGGGCAGTGGGGTGCCTTCCAGGCTGCAGGTAGGTTTGAGAGCTGGTTTGGGCAGCCGCTGTGTCTGCCTGCTTTTGGAAACCTGGGTGCCGGGTGTCCAGCTGTCTGCGCTAGGTGTGCGGCAAGGCCCTGGGCACAGGCTGGTAACCAGGGGCCTGGAGGGGATGGTTTGCCTGGGGCAGGAGCCTGGGCGTGGGGAGCAGCTGGTCTCTCTGAGAGGGTCAAGCAGATCTGGGGCAGGGGAGGCCAGCAAGGAAGTGCTCCACTTCCCAGATGACCCATTATTCCGGAGGGAGGAGAAGTAGACGGCTGTTAGCCAGGGATGCCAAACAAGGGTTGAAAGCAAAAATAGAAACACGTAGCGCTCTGTCTGGGAGGGGCCCTGAGTTCTGGTGGATCTGAGAGGCCTCTTGGAGCCGTCGGCCCTGACGCTGTGTTTGCTCGGCTCTGGGTATTTGCAGAGCACGTCACGTCCTGCACTCCTGCCCTCCTTGGGGAGAGACTTAGGTGTGGAGGATTTGTGAGCATAAGCACCCAGGAGCTGGCAGCTGAAGGGCTTGAGCTTGTTCTAGGAGACTTAGGGATTCTGGGCCTCCGTGGCCATCCTGCACTCACACACTTTTGGCCCTTTCTGGATTGTTCTAATTGGTCCAGGGCCTCACTCTTCTTGATCAGAACTCCCTCTGGCCCTGCCATGACCATGGTAGTTCCCACTTCCTGTCACCCCATGAAGCTAGTCGCTGCTGAGAAGCTCTGGAATCATGCCTGGTGGCAAAAAGAGCTATTCTGAGCCTTCCCATTATGGCCTGATGGGGAAGGGGCCTTTATCCCTTTCTTTTGTGCTTTAATCTGGGGCAGTGATGAGAACATTATCTGGTCCCGCCTTCAATGGCCCACTGGCAATTCCTGCCACTGTATTTTAGCATTGAATGGAGGGGACAGGGGCAGAGGCAACTTTGGGCCCCATCTTTGCTATCTTGGGGTGGCAGGTGGCATGCATTGCTCATGTGGGGATCACATTGGCCTGTGGGAGGGCTGGATTAGCAGGGGTCGGTGGTGGTGGGTTGCTCCCTTTGGCAGTTTGCTTTAGGCTGTGGTGGCTTTTGGTGCCCTTGCCAGAGGGCTGGCTCTCTCACTATGATGTTGGTCTCTGCATCCTTGAGAAGTCTGCCTCCCTGTGCCCTGGCCTGGCGCTTGGATCTGGAGCCTGTGCCCTCAGCTCTCTGCCAAGGCATCCTGCTACGATCAGGTGAAGTGCCTTCCCCTGTCCTGTCCTGTCCTCTCTCTTGGGCTGCTTCACGGCCTCCCATCTCCCTGGCTGCCCCCTGGAGGAGTCCGCAGGTGCAGAGCCTGCCCGTGGCACAGCGGCAGGTGCTATGGGGAGCTCCCTTGGCAAGGTGGAGAGAGCCTTCGCCTTATGGAACGAGCGTCTGTTGGGACACAGGGGACATCTGGGCCTTGGGAGAATTGTTCCAAAGAATTAAAAAGTGTTGGGAGCCTAATTGGCAGAGCAAATGAAAGTACAATAGATAGCCTACGCTATTAATCACTAATTATCTTCTAAATAAGGTAATTATTGGGTATGTAAATGGCATATTTGTGAGATACCAGCAGGGTCTTCAAAAGGCACATCTTTCTCAAGCAACTGGTTTGGCCACCTGGGCCCTGCTTGGAGACCTGCGTTCCATCTTCTAAAATGCTAGATGTGACGCTGATGAGCTGCGCCACACCCCTGCCCACTCATACCCTTTCCTGTAGAAGCAGGCGCGGTGACAGGAGGTGCAGTGACAGACCGTTTCCTTCTCTGAGCGTCCGTTGTCTTCTCTGTAACCAGGGATCACAAGCTGACTTCTGGGCCACTGTGAAGCCGACAGCAAGTAGAGGTCCGGGGCATCTTGCGATAGTATCAGACGTTGTACAGAATTTAGTGTTCACTGTGAAAATATCCTTAAGGTTATCTGACACAGCTTCACTGACTATGCTGAGTGCCCTCTGTAGCCTGGGGGAAGTCCTGCCGTGTCTAGTCTTACGGCTTTGTTTGTGACCAGGACTGTGGTCAGATGTGTGGCTTGGTTTGGAATTGAGGTTGTGGCTCCCCTGTGGCTGAGATCATGGTTTGGTCTGGGGCCAGAGTTGTGGGTCTGTCCACAGCTGGGCTGGAGATTCTGGAGATAGCTGAAGTCAGTTTGGGTCACGACTCTTCTCCAGGACCTGAGCTGCCATCAGGATGACTGTGCAGCCTGCAGCCTCTGCCTCGGCCCTGGAGTGTTATGTGTGTGCTCACAGGGATGCCTCGTTGTCCCTGGAAGCTGGTTCCTTCTTGGATCCTTCAGGTTGTCAGTTTTAGAGACTGGGGCAACAGCAGATAGACCTTCCAAGGCTCCTGGTGGTCCCCTAAAACAGCCCCCCCCCAGCCCCGCTCATCAGAGGCGCGGCTAGCATTTTAGGAGATAGTTAGGACTGTTTCTATAGCAACCAACCCCCAACTGGCACTAGTTTCCTTCAATAATGCCTTTTTCTGGAAGCAGCTTCTCCTGGCCTCTCATGCTTATGGGGTGGCTTCATGGCCCCTTCAAGGCTGGGTATGGGCTGCTGGCCCTGGACTGTCCTGGTGCCCAACCTCTGACCCAGAGAAGAGCCTGCCCATGGGATGCTCCCCTGAGAAGGGTCTTCCTTGCTTTTGCCCTGGGCTGGACCATGCTGAATTTTAACAAGGCTTTCTGTCTCCAGTCCTTAGCTGGGAAAGGCAGTGGCCCTACCAAAGAGCCTTACCAAGTGTGTCTGCCCAGGGTGGTACAGCGGTGTGGAGACTCAGCCCAGTGGAGAAAGGAGATAAGGACCTGGTACAAATATCGGTTAGGTAGCTTCAACTTTGGGGGACATGTATGACGACTTCTGGAGCTGTGGCATAAGGGAGGCCCGGGATCAGTCCCTGAGCGTGGGCAGGGGAGAGGCGGGGTTCCCATTCCAGGGGCCTGGGGAGAAGTTGCCACATAGGAAAGACGCAAATGAAAAGCCCTCAGATAATTGTGATTTGTATTTTATTTAATAAACCCTTCTATAGTTTTGGTGGAGTATGAGGCACTTTGCTAAACCTTTTTATACCTTGTTGCTACCCAATGCAAGTATGATTATTGCCCCATTTTACAGATGGACTGAAACATAGAGAATTGAGCATCATTTCCTGAGACCACTAATTGGAAAGCATGTGAACTGAGACTGGAGCCAACCCTGTGGGAGTGGAACAGAGGTTCCCTTGAGGGAGAGGATGGGGGACTCAGGGAAGGGTGGGCCTCCAGAGACTGGGCTGTCTGCAGAGCCTCTCTCTATGGCTCTGTGCAGCGCCACACTCTGCACGGTGCCTTTGGACTTATGGGGCCACAGGCAGGAGTGAAGGGCAGAGAAGTGTGATTACACCTGTACCTGTGTGTGGGCTGCAGCCTCTGTGTGTGCGCGGCTCTCGCTGCCCGTCAGGAGCAGAGGCTTGGTCATTTCAGTCATGGCAAGTGGCAGCAGTTAGACCTAGGTACGTGCTTGTTAAACCTGCCACTCTCATGCACACATACCTGCCTCTGTGTGTGCATGTATGTATGCAGGAGAGGGAGGGAGGCGGAGGGAGAAGGGGGGAGGGAGAGGGAGAGGGAGAGAGAGGGAGAAAGGGGGGAGAGGGAGAGAGAAGGAGGGAGAGAGGGGGAGAGAGAGAGAGAAAGAGAGGGAGAGGAAGAGAGAGTCCAGTGAGCCAGTAGCCCTGACAAAGCTGCACATTTACCTGCCTCTGGGCCCTCTCCTTTGAGGTGCAAATTGCTCTGAGAGCTGGTACAACCAGGACAAATTTCAGACACAGCCTCAAGCAGGGCTGGGCCCTGAGCTGGCCATGGTCACCAGCCAACAGGCAGGTGTGGGTGCCAGCACAGTGTTGTGCAACCCCCCCACCCCCCGCCCTTCTCAAGGTGCTTGCTCCTCCCTGGAGGCCTAGAAGTGTGTGTGTGTGTCATTCCTCCGAAGTCACGGTTCTCAGCAGACATCCTTGTTCTTTCCCTTGCCCTGACATACTAGGCCCTTTACTCTTGTGGTGAAAGTTCCAGACTCAGCTTTCTGAAAATGGTTCCATTTCTGTGGCCCGGGTCTCTTCCTGCCTCGCATCCTGCCTCAGCTTGGGCAGCTCTGCCCAGATTTTCCTTTGAGGGTCAGCTTGGGTCCCTTTCTCCCAAGGAGGCTCCAGGGCCCTGCAGCTGTAGCACCCCTGCCACTGTTCAGCGTGGCCTGCACTCTGAGACCCCGCCCATGTGTGAGCTGTGGCATGTGTGGAACAGCACGAGGACCCTTTGCCTGGTCCTCTGTTCTCCTGTGCTCTGTGCAGGCACAGTGCAAGGCTGGCGCTCCAAAGGGCAGGGACTGTTCCAGCTCCTCTGTCCCCTACTTCTTCCTCCCAGGCACCATCTGGCCGGAGATCCGGCCCTGGAAGGAAGCGCTGGCCAATGCCTCTGTTCCTCAGGTTGCTGAGCCAGGGCTTTCCTTGTGAAATGTCTTCCCTTTCTGACAGGGATTCTGAGCACAGGGCAGTGTCTCCCTTCAGGTGGGCATTTTGCCATTAGCCTGGGGCTGCCCTGGGTGGGACAGAGCACTCACAGACGCCTCCTGTCTGATGAGTGTTTGCCCATCTGGATACTCATGTCAGTGGGAGCCAGGATTAAGAGGATGTCTTGGTTACTTTTGTCTCATTGCTGGGACAAAATACTCAGCACCCAAAAATGAAAGGAGGAAAGGTTTATTTACCTCACAGATTGTGGAGGTTTCAGTCCTTAGTCAGCTGACTCCAAAGCAGGGTGGTATGGCGCAAGGATAACACTTCAAGGCAGCAGAAGACAGAAAAAGCAGCAAAGTCTCTTCTCGTCTCTTACATTGCAAGCAGGCTACTCCCACCTGGGATGGGGGTGAAGCACTTGCACCATGCCCCTGCCCTCCTCTTGCAGGGGATGAGGGGATGAGGGGATGAGGGGATGAGGGGATGAGGGGATGAGGGGATGAGGGTGTTTACAAAGTAAGGACCCTGGCTCCCGGCTGAGTGGCTTAGTTAAACTTCTAAACTTCTTGAGGTGACACAGTGTATCAGCCATTACAATCCACCCTTGTCAACTTGGAAACTAGATACATTTCTTTAAACCAGTTTCTTTAAATAAGCAAAGACATGCTTATTCTCTTATTTTTTAATTTTAAAAAGCAAAACAGAACAGTGATATATGTGCACCCATGTTTATAGCAGCACAATCTGTAATAGCTAAATCTTGGAAACAACCCAAATGCCCATCAAATGAGGAATGGATAAAAAAGGTGTGGTATTTTTATACAATGGAATATTACTCAGCTATAAAAAAGGATGATCTTGAGGCTTTTATAGGTAAATGGAGGCAACTGGAGACTATCCTCATAAGTGAAAAAAATAATTGTAAATATCACATTGTCTCTCTAGTGTAAAAGGTAACAAAAACTGTAGGAGTAATAAGATCTGAAATGTGTAATTGCTATTGTAAAAAAGAAAGGGAAGGAAAGTGCTCTAAAGGATATAACTATATGTATGTTTAAGTGTGTAAGACAGATGACCATACTACTGAGTTATTGTTGGATCATTGAACAGAATGGTTTGCACTCTCATTGTTTGATTGTCCACTTTTTACGCTTTAATTTTGTAACTTGAACAGCTATTTCTAAGATGACAATATGTAATTTATCAACTAGTGATTTCTTACTGATAATTTTTTTTGAAATTCTGTATCATTTCTACTCTTTTCTGTTTTGTTTTTTTCTTTAAATAAAAGCAAAACAAAAAAGGATAGAAATAATACAGATTTCAAAAAATGGTAGGAAATTAACACTAATATATTGTGTATTGTTATCTTAGAAGTAAGTGTTCAGGTTACAGAATTTAGGCACAAAAAGTGATCAAGCAATAAATGAAAGGACAAACTGTTCTTTTGGATGAACTAACAGATTAGTAGTATAGCTATCTACCATATATATATATATATATATATATATATATATATATATACCTATACACATATAATTTTTTTTTTGGGTACCAGGGATTGAACTCACAACCTCACAACCTCACATTTGCCAAGCAGGTACTTATGCTGCTGAGCTAAACCCCCAGCCCCTATGTATAATTTTTTCTCTTCTTGCTTCTCTCCTTTCCCTACTCCAGTTGTTCTTTCCTTTTGAGCACTTTCTGTGCCTTTCATTATCACAACATCTGTTGTACATTTTGGATCTTATTACTCTTTCAGTTTTTCTTTTTTATGCTAGGGAGACAATACGATAATTACAAATGTCAGTTTGATTTATTTCACTTAAGAGTATGGTCTCGAGTTGTCTCCATTTACCTAAATTTCTTTCTTTCTTTCTTTCTTTCTTTCTTTCTTTCTTTCTTTCTTTCTTTCTTTCTTTCTTTCTTTCTGAGACAGTCTCACTATGTAGTTCAGGCTGACCTTGAATTTACAGCAATACTCCTACCTCAGCCTCTAGAATGCTGGGATTATTTGCACCACCACACTCTGCAAAAACAAATTTTTTAAGTGAAAATAAATAAATAGTCCTAGCACTCCGAGGAACAGGTTGAAGGATCGCCAGTTGAAACCCAGCTTCTTCACAGTTGGTGGGAGTGTAGGCTGGTACAGCCGCTGTGGAAATCAGTGTGGTGATTCCTCAAATACTAGGATTGAAAGTCCCATTCAATCCAGCTATTCCTTTTCTGGGCATCTTCCCAGAAGAATTGAAAACATCACACTACGGTGATATATGTGCACCCATGTTTGTAGCAGCACAATTTGTAATAGCTACATAGGAAATGACATGCTTATTTTATTCTTAACATTTCATAACCTGAACATTGTAACACAGATGTAACAATCCCTAAGAACCAGCATTAAGTCTGTCAACATTATATTACATTAGACCGGTAACATTTCCCCCCTGGCCTCTCAAAGACTCATCCATATCCCTTTGTGCAAAAAGCATTTGATCCAGCTCTAAGAGTTATCGAAGTCCTAACAGTTTCAGCATTGATGAAAAGTCCAAGTTCCAAGTCTCCTCTGAGATCTAAAACTCTTAGCTGCAAGCCCCTCTACAAATGAAAACAGTCAAACACTTCTAATATTTAATGGCACAAGACAAACATTTTCATTCCAAAAGTTACAAATGGGAATACAAAGGAATGGGGTCAAAGCAAGTCCAAAATCCAGCAGGGAAAACATTAAGTCCTGGAGTTGCGTGTCCAGGATCTGTAGCAAATTGTGAGCCCCAAAGGGTTTGAGTGACTCAACTTCTATGGTACTTCTGGTGGTTACAGTTCCCACAGCTTCTCTCTCAGGCCTCCTGTGCTTTCTGCTTGCAGCCTTCCTTAGAGAATGCGCATTCCTAGCTTTTCCAAACTTTTGGGGTCTCCACTGCACCTTCAGCTTCACACTCACAGCTTCACACACTGCCCTCTCAGGGGCACACTGCTTCGCCTCCCATCTTCTGGACTGAGATCTTTGCAAGCACCTCAAACCAGCACTATGTGGGTGATGGCAGGGTCTGCTGCTAGTTGGTGCAGTGGCCAGACTTGCCTCTCTCTTGGCTGCAGGGGTCGAGTGCCTGCATTGCCGGGCACTCTGAATCCAATTCTGAGGAACAAATTTTTGATGCTGCCAACATTCTGGAAGGTGATGTGGCTGTCACCACTCTGGAACATGATACTCCGCAGCTTTCTCCTCAAAGCAAGATCTTTCACTTTTGCAGCTTCCAGGCTACAAAGGGTGGGACTTGATGCTTCTTGTGGTGCCTCAGGCCATCTTTTGTATTCTCTATTCCTTGTTAGTAATCAAGATCTCCTCAGCTCTATCTTTGTAGTCCACAGCTTTATTGGAGCGTTGTTTCTGGAGGAACTCATGCTTTAAGACATCCTGCTGAGCTCTTTGCTCTTGATTCTCAACATAAATCTGGCTAAAAGCCCCCATCAGTAGCCATGCCTCAGCCTCAACATTAGACTGTCTTGAAATTTCTTCTCCAAGGCTAATTAGTCCACTGCCCGCAGTCTCAGTCTCAGGCAAAGTCTCTGGACAGGAACCAAATGTAGACAAACTGTCTGCCAAGCCATAACATAGATCATGTGGAGTCCAACTACCAGTGCAGTCCTTCTTCCCATCGGAAGCCTCCTGAGCCTGATCTTTTCTGGTTTTCTGGTCTTCTGAGCTCCGGCCAGAATCTCCCGTACAGTACAGCCTAAGGTGTTTCGACTCTACTCTTTCAGGCGACAACGTCAAAGCTTTCCAAACTCTTCCCACAAGCAATTCCCAAAGGCTGTTGAACCACACAGTCAGGTACAGTCACCGCAATGACCTCACTTCTCTGGTACCAAATTCTGTCTTGGTTACTTTTGTCTCATTGCTGGAACAAAATACCTGACACCCACAATGAGAGAGGGAAAGGTTTATTTACTTCACAGTTTGTGGAGACTTCAGTCCATAATCAGCTGGCTCCAAAGCAGGGCGGGTCGGCACGAGGGCAGCGCTTTCAGTCAGCAGAAGATAGCAAAAGTGGTAAAGCAAAAGTGGGAGCGAGCAGAAAGCCTCTTTTCCTCCCTTATATTCTAAGCAGACGACCACCTCCCATGGCAGGTAAAGCGCTCACACCATCCCCTTGCCCTCCTCTGGCACAGGATGAGGGTGTTTACGGAGTGAGGATCTGGCTCCCTGATTAGTTAAACTTCTCAAGTTGACGAGATGTATCAACCATCCCAGTTGGGGAAGGTGGGCAGATAGAGCCAACAATCTGAGCCGAGATCTCTGGCCATACCCATGCTGGGGAGAAGCAGGCCTGAGAAGAGGCCTGTGGCACCCAAAGCAGGTCCGTGGGCCAGAAGAGAGATGGGCCAGAACCCCTTCACTGCATGGAGCTGTGCTGCGGGTGGGGAGCTCTGGGTCACTTGCTTTGCCCTTGGAAGTGCTAGGATGCTCTTTTCTCTTTGATCCCTGTTCAAGGTTTTTAAATCAATGTGGTCTTCAGGAAGAGGTAGGAAGGGCCTGGGAGGACACAGAAGGGGCCTTGGACAGGGCCCCTGGCAGCTGTTGGAGGCCCCTCAGGTGGTCTTACCCAGCCTCCAGCCTTGGTTCTGTACTTGAGGAGGGCCACCATCTGCTGAGGGTCAGACAGGGGTGGACACTTTGGCAGCTGGTCTTGGTGAAATCTTCTAATAGTGAGGCAAGGATCATGATACCTGTTTTAGAGAGAAGTTGGAGGCTCAGAGAAGAGAGCCCGCTTTGGATTTATAGACAGTAAGCGATAGACGTAAATCCAGGCTTCAGTCTCTCCCAAGCCCATGCTCTGACCTGGATGCTAAATTCTCATCCACAGCTGGGAGCTGATTTACATGTGACGTGAGAGCAGTCTTTGGGAGGGGTGAGTGGCAGGTGGAAAGTTCCTTGAACTCCCCAAAGAATGCGCGCATACACACACACAGCCAGTGAGCCCAGTGTAATACTAGACACCTCTACATGGGATGTTTTCACAGGCATAAAGATAGCTAGACACTAATTTCTGGACCTGATGGGCAGATGGTTCTAGAACTAGGAGCTCCCAGTTGAGCCCTCAGGGCCAGGGACCCTGTAAGGAGCTAAGGGAAAGCTTCTGAGCTTGTGTCCAGCTGGCCCATAGCAGGGGGCTGGCTACCACTGGCCAAAAGAGCAGGTAGCAAAGAGGAAGGGTTAGTGGTTAATTGCCCTGAGCTCTAACGCAGAGATGATTCTGAGCTCGGGCACAGGAGCCAGGTTAAAATGCTGCCTCTGTCATTTACTGGCTTTGTGCCCTCAGGAACATGCCTTCGCATCTCCGAACCTGTTTCCCTTGCTATAGAGTGAACTCAAGGCTGCTCCGCTAGACTTGGTTAGAGTGAGTTTCAGTCAGATTGGTAAAGCTGCCAATAGACTGTCTGCTCCCCACCCCCACCCCCGGCGCCCCCACCCCCCACCCTGTGCCTGGTGCCTACTAAGCAGGTCCTGATTACTGACTTACTTGTTTGGCTAATACTCTTTGGCCATCTTCCATGGGGGATCACATCTTGGACCCAAAAAATACAGAAAAGTATTGCATGTGGATCCACTGCAAGGGCACTGTGCTCCAGACCCCTGTCCTCACTGTTTGGGGATCATCACACCCGTCTGATTCTAAAGACCCTGAGCGGTCTTGCTCACCTTCCTATGGCACCTCCCTTGGGAGGCTTTCTGCCTCTTTTGGGCATCTGTATCCCCTCTTCTTGAGGTATGTAGGTGATAGATCCTGGGAGGGGCAGGAGGGAAACTCAAAACTCGCTTGTTCCAAGCTTCCTTCCATGATAGGCCATCCCTTACCTGGACTGACTGTTTGCTCGCTTGTCTCCTCTTTCACATCATCCCGTCAATGGATCAGCCATGTGGGTTCCTTTCTGCCTCTCAGATATGCCAGTCTCATGTCCAGTCTGCCTTTGTGGTTCTTTCATCCAGGAAGGCCATTGGCCGCCCACTCTGCCTGTTCATCCTACGAGCATCTGCGATGAGTGGGAGTACACCCTGTGCACACATGACTTGGTGTTTCTCACCGTTCAAACTCCAGGCCTCTTGGCCTCCCTTCCCAGAAGTCTTCCCTTCAGATCCCTCCGAAGACACTGCCCATTGTTTTGTTCTGTCTTTAAAATATGCCATTTGCCATTTGCTAGAAAATCAGTACATTGGAGGAGGTAGAGGGAGTGACTCATGCAGAAGCCACATGAAGGCTGCTTCTTAACATACCCATTTTTGTAGGTTCTTCTTTCTATAAGTGTATGCAACTGGGTTCCCCTCAGGCTGTTTGGAGCAGTCCCTGCATCCAGGCAAGGTTGACCTTGGCTCTGTCTTAAACACATTTCAGAGCACACACTTAAAAACTGATGCAGACAAGCTGTTTAAAAGCAAGGAGCATAACAGCAAACAAGATAAAACATGCATTTGGGAAGACATTCAGGTATGTAGTTTGACCACAAAGGAGAGTCATAGCAACGAAGATTTATCAGAGAAAAATATTAGCGATGAATTGGAGATGAAAGAGAGACACCTGTTGGCCCAACATTTATAACTAGAAGGGGTGACCAAGCACTTTTGAAGAGTCAGGCTGAGTTTCCGCGTCACTTTGCCTCTGAGGACACACAGACCCATACACGCATGCCTGTCCAATCTTTCAGCTGTAATGACAGAGACACTTGTGGGAGGAGGAGGTGGCAGAAGAGGAAACGGAGAAGCCTTGAGTTCTCCCTAGCACTTGTCAGGTGGAAATGACTTTGGTTGCGTGCGTGGCATGTGATTTGCCAACCTTGGACAATAGAAAGTGAGCAGAGATGTGTCATTTCTGGGCAGGGGCATTTAAGTCTAGGTGTGACTTTCTGTGTTCTCCTCCCTAGCTTCGGTGGACCTCGACATCTCATGCTGAGAGGGTGACATCTTAACGTGGTGGCCCTTTTGCATGACCAGAGTGAGCAGAGCCAGCTCCCGAGTGGTGTGTCAGTGAGAAATAAACCACTGTGAAACAGCAGACATAATTTGATAATACCACAGTTCAGCTTATCTCATGCTGACTGATACACTTTGTCACCTTGGCTAAGACTCTTAGCCAGTAAGGGTGACACTTGCAGAGCTTTCCGTGATGATAACAAATAGCCTGCTGTAGCACATGTGCCATAGGTTTGCCACCACTGCTCTTAGCTACCTCCAGCCTCAGTGTTAATCAGTGCAAAATGGACCTATTCATTCCTGCCCTCTGGAACTTCCACAGACAGCGTGTTGGGAACTTAGCTAAAAGCATAAAAGTCGGTGCACTTGCTGAGGTCTGAGGCCACAGAGGGAGAGGGCACAGATGTGAGTCTGGGGCTGCCTTTTTCATGCCGGGACACTGTTGTGGGCTTGGCTAACGAGTGTGCTCCCTTTGGCAGGTGGCCCTTCCCTGGGCGGCAGTGCCCCCTGGCACCTTCGGAATGTCCTTAGTGATTCAGTGGAGAGCTCGGACGATGAATTCTTCGATGCTAGAGGTGAGTGACTCCATCCTCACACCTGGTGGGGTGACCTCTCTAGAAACCTAAGATGAGGGTTCTTGGTGAGAACACTGAGGCTGGTATCCTTCGCTGTGCAGACTTGCCCAGTATGAGAGCCCAAGAGCAGACGCTCAGTGTCCATCCATCCTCTCTGAAATATTTGTTGGTCCCCTAATATGTCCAGGAGTTGTGCTGGGAGCACAAGACACTGGAATCCAAGAAGCGTGGTCATTGCCCCCATCAGCTTATAGTCTACTGCAAGAGTAAACATCAGACAGTGACACAAAGAGGCGTGTCGTCACTGATGGGAGATGGTGATATCAAGTAAAAACACCGTACCAGCTGTTATGAGAGAGAATGAAGAAGGGCATCTGCATTGGTGTAGGTGGGAACTGGGCAGGCGAGGAGGGGAAGAGAGAGTCTTCTAGACACACAAGATAGAAGGTCTAGTGGCCCTGGAGTAGAAAAGAGGAGGTGGCATTTGGGGCTCTGAAGGAAGACCCGGTGGCAGTGGGTGCTGAGCAAGGGGAGAGGAGTGAGAAACAAGGCCACAGGGTCTGTAGTGACAGTGGCATGCAGGTGCCTTCTGTGATCACCCTCACAGAGATGGGAGGGGACCCCACAAATGGGAGTATTCGAGGTGCCCTCGAGGTGATCAGGGGAGGACCTGTGGGATGGGTGGCGGCAAGGAGATTAGCTCAGTGTCAGGGCAGCAGACAAGGTGCAGAAATGGGTGAGGGTTAGGCTGGTTGGGAGAACTGGAAGCTGTCTAAGAACTGTGAGGTGGGGCATTACCTGGGGCGAGTGTGTCAGGCAGAGACCCGTGTGAGCCACTGTCTGGAGGGGTGTGCACACAGGGCCAAAGTGCGGGCAGCAGGAGGGAAGTCAGTCTGGAATTTAGGCCCAGAGAGCTTCACTAGCCGTGCTGAGTGGGGCTGGGTGGGATGGGAAGAGCACTGATGTTCTGCTCCCCAGCCCTGGGGGCTTCCTACTCCCTGCTCTGAGAAGTCACCCCACCAAGGGCGTTGACTTATTCCCAAGGCGGGACCAGCTTGAAGCACCTGGCAAGGAATCTTGAAAGGCAAACAGAGGAAGTGCTAGGAGAACATCCGGACCAGAGCAGGACTCGGACAGGGTCTCAGCCATGCCTTGGGCTTATTCTGTAATACCAGGCAGGCACTCCTTCTTTTCCGGGTCTCATTTTTCCTATCAGTTCTGTGCCTCCCCACATGGACAATACTTAGTTTGGGTGACTTTTCAGGGAGGTGTGGCTGGGGCGGAGAGCTGATCCTGCTCAAGCTCCCCCATTCTTGACTGTGGGTGGAGACCCCCTCCTGGCACCAACCCTAAGTCAGCCCATTTGAAGCCCGTTTTCTGTCTCCCATTGGGTTTGATGGAGAGGCTCCGGGGCTCGTTCTCCATGGCAGCTACCCGCAGTGTGACAACACAGCTTCAGTGTTCTGATGCTTGGGAGACTTTAAAAAACATTGCTGCAGTTCATCCTGGCTCTGCATTTCCCACTGAGATGATGGCTTGAGGTGGCAGGCAAGTGGCCTGAGGGTCAGCTCTGTCCCCGGGGGCCCTGCTCACCTGCTCTCCCTGTGTGCAGCTGCGGATCCTCCCTGCTCCCTCCCTGTTGGTTGCTGTGTTTGTCTCCTCTTCCCTGATCCCACTGGGAGGAAATTGGCTTCACCCCTCATTCTCTTCTCTTGGTGGCTCTACCTTCTGTTCTCACTTTTTGTCCTACCACCCCTTTCTTTTCTTCTCCTCACTCCTCCAGAGCCCCAGACTCTCCCTCTGGGATGTGGCCTCAAACCCAGATCATTTCAGAGCTGGGAGGCCCCACAGGGTCTTTCAGTCCAGCAATCCTTGCTGATTTTACCCACTGGGAACTAAAGCAAGGGAAACTTGTTTAGGGCCACGTAAGAGGCAGAGCGAGGACTCCAGTCCCACATCCCCTCCTCCACCCTCTCACCATGACCTTACTGAGCATCTGCCCAGCAAGTTCCAGGCCCTGGTCTCAGCGATAGGAAAGGAGACCACAGCTACTTAACAGTTATCATCCTAACTACCACCCCTCCCACTCCTGGGCAGTTACCTAAGAAAACACTGGGCCATGAATGTTCTAGCAGTTTCTTTAAATTCTAGCCCCAAACTTAATTTACATCAATGAATGAATGAAAAAACAAACTGTGGTACAAGAAGGAACAAACTGATAGTATTCGCAATAGTCTGGACACATCTCGAAATACTCATCTGAGTGAAAACAGTTAGGCTGAAACAGAGCCCACACTATGAGATTCCACTGATAAAGCCAGTACTGGCAGATGTGAATGGTTGTCTCCTAGGGCAGGAAGTGTGGGGAGGGAGGAGAAAACAGCAGGAGAAAACTTCTGGGGGGTGATGGGTATGTGTTCACTGCCTTGATTGGGGCGATGATCTCACAGATGTTGACATGGGTAAAAGCTTATCAAAGTGTACATTTAAATATGTGCAGCCTTTTTAGTGTCCATTATAACTAATGCTGTTAAAAAACAGGACCCTTACCCTCTCACAAAGGGGATGGGATAGAGCGATTGGGTGACCGAAGGAGGTCCGGGAAGAGATGGCCTGGGTTGAGCACTGCGTACCAAGATGTGAGCCCTGTGTGGGTCTGGGTCTGGGAAGGGGTGTGCTGGAGAGTGGGCACAGCCAGGGTAGAGGGTTTACAGGAGGAACGAGCTTGGCATCCTCGGGAAAGCAGCGAAGCTGGCGTGGGCTGAGTAAGCCAGGAGGGACCCTGGTGCTGGTGGTCTACTGTATTAGCAGCAGGGAGAGGAAGGCTCAGGAGCCTGAGTTAGGGAAGACAGTTAGCGTCCTTGGGTGTGCTCTTCTGTCCAGATTGGCCCAAGGCACCCCGTCCCTGTCCCAGAGAAGGTCAGAGCCTCATGTGGCAGATGGACCCGTCAAATGGAGCCATGCGTGAACCTTGAGTGACCATGCTTCTTACTGTGTGTGATGAAGACTTCTGGGTGATGGGTAACCTAGCTGGAAACCGCTGGTTAGAAGAGCTTAGTAGGCTGAGGAAGGAGGCTAAGTTGTTAGGAAGCCCAGGTTTCATAGAGTTTCTACCTGTGAGATGCTAAACTCAAGAGTGAAAGTGAAAATGTCCTTTGGAGTCTCCATCCCTAGAAGAATGAAAGGCTGCATGCAAGTGGCCACTTTGGCATCAGATGACTTTATCTGGGATGCGGTTGGATATGTCAAGCACAGGTCACTTTATGGTCTGTTTCTATAACAAAATGTGTCTTCCTTTGAAAAGGATCAGATGCATCCTTAACCTTAATTTTCTTTTTAAATATGAAGAGTACTCCAGGTAGAGTTTTAAAAATAACTTACATCTAATAGCAACAAAGGATCTTGCCATGAACTTAGCTACTTAAAGTGCCATGAATTAGCAGGCAAGAGATCTGAATTCTTGGTCCAGCCCTGTCCCTAAGGTGCTGCCTGACCGTGGGCCAGTTGTGTAGCAGTGCTTTTGCAACAAGATGCTGGACCTGACCTTGAAGGCTCTTCATAGCTCCAGACATTCCATGGAGCACCCAGGTAACCTTGCAAGGCCTGTTGGCCACAGTGTCCAAGTCTGTTTCTTCACTTTGATGGGAAATACTTGTTTTCGATTGGTTTTCCTCTCTATCTATCCTATCTAAATAGCAACCCCCCCTTCATGAATATGTATAAGGGGGAGTAAAACATTGAGAGGGACAGTGATGGGGGTGGTGGTGGTAGTGGTGGCAGTGACGGTAGTCGTGGACCCAGAGTTAATTTTCAAGGTACAAGTAGCCATGGGTACTTAACCAAGCGCAAGCCAGGGAGCAGGGCAGGGAAGCTCTGTGGGCTGGGAACGTCTGCCCTCACCTTCCCGGAGTGTTCCCTGATCCTGACTCTCGCTGTCCAGTCTGGCTGATCTCCTCCGCGCCCACCTGGTACAAGGCTGGGGCGTGTGTAGCTGGATGCTGGGTGTAGAGTTTGCTTATGGCTCCTACTGCTGGTTTCCCATAGCAGGCAGGAGAGGAAGGTGATGAAGGGAGAAATAGCCCCATTTCATGGACAAAGACCTAAGGCAAGGCTGGATCTCCTAGAGAATAAGGAACGTGCTCCTGTTCTCCTCCTGGGCTGGGCTTCTGCTGCGATCACATGGTTTTCCACAGATCTTGCCAGAGGGGAGAAGAGGAGCAGAAGAAGAGGGGTCAGAGGACCAGGTCTTCACTAAGGCTGTGCCATTGTGGTCGCCGTCTGACATCAAGCAAGTGTTGAATCTTTGAGTCTCCAACTTCTCCAGAAAATGGCGGCATAGAATGATTTGTCTCATGGGTGGAGAGGAAGGGAACCACTGTGGAAGCTGGGTGATTGCTGCCGGGCAGTGGGGTCAGCACAGACGGAAGCTGCAGGCATGTCATGCCCCTCCCCCACTGCTTGTCCCCCACCAAGGGAGGAAAGTGGAGATGTGGATGACGTGGAGACAGCCCCAAAGGATTCTGGGCCAGTGCTGAGTGGGGACCCCCCCAAGTGATGGGGAGAGAGTGGTGGTGATGGCTGTAGGCGGAGGACAGGGGAATGTTAACCAGTGCAAGGTGGGCTCATTTTTGTCCCAAAGACACCACAGCAAATTGAGGTCCTTGGAAAGAGGTGCCCAAATGTGTGGGCCTGATCATGGGAGAAGTGAAGGGTCCTTCTGAAGGGATAAGCCAGCCCTTGCCTCCATGTGCTGGAGATGAAGCCTTCCGGTACAGGACAAGATGACTCTCCACATCCTAGAGACTCCACAGAAACTCAGGCCCCCTGGGGGGAGGAAGGATTTCCTTAGGGTTCTGGAGGTCCAGGCTTCAGCCAGGGTCAGGGTCAGGTTGAGGTCAAGGCTACGATGTGGTGTCAGTGGGTAAGGATCAGCCTGGAGCTTAGTCTGGGCAGGGGCTGAGATTTCGTGGAGTGACACGGATGCTAAAACCATGTCCACATCCGATGCCCCTGGAAAGTGAAAATCAACTTGTAGATAACAGTTAGAAAAGATGAAAAGCAAAGTCAATACCCAGGACAGTTGTCCAGATGCACCCTCTATGGCCTCGGGTTTCCGTGAGGGGTGACCCTATACTGAGGGAAAAGGAGTGGGGTCTCAGAGCTGAGCCACAGGATGCCTCTGCCTGGAGGGCTCCAAAAGAGATGTTTAGATTGCTGCCTCAGAGAGAGAGAGAGAGAGAGAGAGAGAGAGAGA